>JANTPZ010009690.1:0-11094 GCA_025593235.1 Vachellia pachyceras | reverse complement strand
TTTTTTTTTTTGGTAAAACCTAATACCCTCCAGCAACCTAAACACAGAATAATGAATTTACATTCAAGTATGCATCCAAAAGAAAGAAAGAAAGAATTTTTTCCCCATCAAATGTTAATTACAAAAATTGTGCAGTAAGGCTAATGAAGGGTACTTTTGGTCAAAATATTCAAAATCAAACTAAAGAGTGGTGCAATTGCTTTAGGGGAAGCCAAAATAATTTCAGCAAAACTTAGGGTAGATCTGTATAATTTCTCTCTCTTTTTTCCTTGTAATTGAATAACTTGTAATTTAGGTTTAATATTCTTGTTACAGGATGGCACCTGAGGTCATGGAGCAACTGCATGGTTATGACTTCAAGTAAATATATTTTGATAGGCCAATATCTTTTTCCTCCCTTTGTTGACGGAAAGCCCGATCTTATATATATATAGTTGAAAATGGCTTTTACTATTTGCAGAGCTGATATCTGGTCATTTGGCATAACCGCATTGGAGCTTGCCCATGGTCATGCTCCTTTCTCAATGTACCCACCAATCAAGGTGTGAATTTTATCTTGTTTAACCATGATTGATGTGGCCAGAAGTTAATTTTGATGCGGTTTTTACATAAACATGTACTGTTGATGACAATGCAACATGGACCTCCTGGCCTCACGACAAAAGGGATAAAATGTTCTCTAGTGTGAGTTCTCAAGTAATATATGCCAACACTTTTTATTTCTATATTTTGAACAAAGAATCATCCTTGACTTCTTTTCTAATTTGATGACTGTATTCTTTGCTCTCAGTCATTTAAACGCATGATTGGTAGCTGTTTAGAGAAAGATCCTTCAAAATGACCAACTGCCCATAAGTTGTTAAAGAACACATTCTTTAGACAGGCTCGCTCAAATGATTATATTTCACGAAAGCTTTTGAAGGGGAAACCTGCTTTAGGCTGTCGCATTAAAGCCCTAGAGGTTCCAAATTTTTAAACTATCTTCTTTTTAATGTCGTGTCATTATATGGAAATTGTACTTATAGGGTGATTTTTCTATTGCAGATAAAAGAAGAAGCCATGCTTGCTCAAGAGAAAATGCCTCATGGACGAATGGAACAAATATCTCATGTATATGAATTTGAAGCTTTTACCTAATGATTGTGTGTCCCTGTTGTCACTCAAAGGTTATGTAGCTTGTTTTTGTAAAAATGTAAATACATATTTTTATGCACCCCAGAAATTTAACTTGTACTGTATATTCCTAATGACTTTTCAGTCCCATTCCCTAAAATGAAAAGAAGGAAGAAAGAACTAGTATCTTCATTCTTCTGAATTCAGTTGACAAACCCTAGGCTTACCCTAGACATATCTTAAAACCTGATCCTACTTATTTTTTCGTCAAGGTTAGGCAAATTCAAGCAGAAGTAGCATGTAATTTACTTGACTAATTCCAAGATATGCTATTTTTGAAATATGAAGTTAGGAATGAATTAGATTAAATGGTTTTCTTCTTTTTTGGTTCCTTATTCTTGTCTACTAGTGTTCACGTTACAAGCTGTTAACATGGATGTTTTGATCCTCTGCAGAATGAATACAAGTGACGAATTAGTGGCTGGAACTTCAATCTTGATTACATGAAGGCTCAGGCTTCATTGGTGTGCAGGATTTCAGAATCTGTTGTTCCTCACAATGCACGTGTAGCCCTTGAAGCAATAGAATTCCTAACCATACTTCCATTTTTTTCTTTTGTAGATCGAGGATCCTGACAACCCCATAGATGATAATATAGGATGTTCAAATTCTTTTCCTGCACTTGATGAACATAACGGGCCATCATCTAGTCAAAACCAAAACCCCTCTCAAATTGCAGATATGGTATTTACAATTCATTTTCTGTACAATAGAGCATATGTACTGTATAACACAATTCTTTCTTTTTCCCCTGTTTTATTCCCACTTTTCCATAAATAACAATGAAACGATTTTTCTTCTTATTTGAGCAAGAGCAGCTGCTAATGTTTGTTGGCCACTGCTTCACAGGACAACACTGATGAGATGCAAAATATATCAGCTTCTGTCCCCGTAGATGACTCCACACTAAATGGCACCAAGTATGTTTTCTAGCATGTATTCTCACATCTAGTTATTTCTGTTTCTGCATGTTACTCATAATGTGGGAACTTTTGAGAGCAAAGTTGTAGGCTAATGCTTGTATCCGAATCATTTGGAAAATTTGCTTTGGCTTTAAAGGACATAATCCACGGCAAATTCATCAAAAAAAGGGATTTATGAGCCTCATCCAATTATTGTCATGTTTTGCCATTCCAGGCTCAAATGTGAGGATCATGATTCTAGCATCGCCAACTCAAGCCACAAGCAGGACATTTCACAAGACTCTTCATCGCTTCTTGATAATCAGGTTGACCATAACATGAGTGAAAAATCTAACAGGGAGAACAGTGGGAGGACTGTAGGGGACACAACTTTTGATTCCTATCATGGTAGATTTTCAATCAGTGTCTCCCAAGAAGTTACCCCTCCATCTATTCAGGGAGAAAGGTATGTATTCATTTTTAATGTTCGAATAGTGTGTTGACTTGTATTTACCAATGTTAATTACTACAACGGCATAACTTGGTTCTCTGGTGGTGATTTACAAGCTTGCTCTATTTCAAAATGGGTAGTAACATTTATTAAAAAAATTTTAATTCAATTTCTTACCGTGATCAGAGTTTTTCTTTTTCAACTATACAAGAGAAATGATTAAATATATCATTCAATTAATGAAATTATATCATAAATAAATTTTTATTTGATGATAAATAAAGTAGAATGCCAAATTATTGTTACCTATTTGTTAGGCTTACTAATTTACCAAACAATAAGACACACATATGCAGCAGGAACTTCTCCCCTATTTTTTTCATGAAAGTTATTAATTATTATAACTATGAACTTTTAGGCATCATATCCTACAGAAGGGGATCTGATGCAATCCTACTGAATTTGAATTTTTTTTAAAAAAATAGTCAGTATTATGAGATTTTGGGTTCTAAAGCCATCATACTATTAGTTGTATGCCTACTTTTGTCAGACATATCTTACTCCACCTGAAGGTGGATGATAACTCTTATTAGATTTCAGCATCTACAATTATTTGGTATAAAGAAGGTATGAGGAAAGAAACTGCTCAAAATTTCAAATAGCATCCAAATGATGCAACTGTTTGCTTAATATAATTTCATATTCAAATTTCTTAACTATGATATCTTATTTCATCTATTGAACCTGTTTTATCATATTTTATCTATGATTCTCAGCATGCATTAAATTTCATGAATAAATGATAGGGAGAAGCTGCAACATCAGCCCCAGAACAACTTACACTGCATTGCAACCACTGTTCCCCAATGAGGGATGATGCGCATTCTGAACTTTTTTCTAAAGCTTCAAAATTTCCAGGTGCATGCTTATGTTTCTTCTTTGTTCATGTATCTTGCTTGTCAACTTCAAGGACTATCACAAATAGTTCGTTTTGATGCCCTTTTGATTAATCAATCTATTCTTGCAGTAGCTAGTTCTGATGATAATGATGAGAAAGTAAAGGCACAAGTTGTTCAGCAGAGAGGGCGGTTTAAGATTACATATGAAAATGTTGTTTTGGAAAAGATGATTGATAAATTTGATATGGGTCACCCTTCTTTCTTCATGTCCAAAAGTTTTTCTTTCGGGTGGACCCATCCTCTCCTGTACTGCAAAAGCAGCAGGCATGAAGGTTTGTAGTTGAGGTCTGCACTACTGTGAATCACCCACAAATCTAGCAGTTCTAATCCAAATCAATTTCCCTCCCAAGCATGTGGCAAATAACTGTTTTTGTTTTATTTGTTTGGCTAAGGTATCCATGGTGGTTGATTTGCATCTCTTGTTGTCGGATGAAAGTGTTCATAGTTGTAGGATTTATTCATTAAATCATATATCTCGTACAAGTAAAAATATGCTATTTATCAATAATAAATTCAATATTAATCAGACACCTAATTCCTGTATATGCAAATGAGATGGTTTAATTGGTTATCATCTCCCACACAATCCAGCATCTCTGACTTTACTTTTGTCAACCGAACCTTTTTGGTTTTGATTTCCCTTGATGAATTCTGAGATGCAGACAGTTTTTTCTCAAAATGGATCTTCATTCTCCACCTATGGTTCTTGACCCCATTCTCACGCTATGTTTGGATGGAGGGAAAATGGAGAGGAAAATAGGGGAGAGGGGATTCTAGGAAGGAAATTTTCCAAAAATAGTATTCAAAATCTTTATTTTTGCGATTTTTTTCTCCTAATTTCTTCCCATCCAAACTATGCATCAATGTCCACAAGTCATTTTGCTTTTCATCACTTTAACAAGTGACAGAACCTTCTTAATTTTAATGAAAGGAAATTACTACTATTGGTTCTATGGGTTTTAATGTGATTCCTTTATATATCTGTCTGAATATCTTGGCTTTATACTTTTATATATTGTGTATGTTTGGGAAAATTTTTCCCCAACGGTGCATGCAAGTCAAGAAAAAAAGCATCTCGTAATCCGTAAAATCATTTTGAAATCCATAAAAAGCATCTCAAAATATGTAAACTCATTTTTTCCAATAGATTTCTAAACACACACATTGTTGTTTGGTATTTTTAAACATGTATTCCAAAGTCTTATATCTGTCAATAACTAATCATTCAGGAATAATTGATGCTTACTGGGCTCAATAACTAAAATTATATATCATTCTTCAGTAGTTGATCTATTTGGGTTTACTTGTGTTTGATGGAACCTTGAACAATATAGATAGTAGTAACACTAACTGATTTCTGGGGCTTCAAATCTTCACTCAGACTATACTAAGAACATGTTGGGCGAGTGTTATCATTCATCTTTGTCAGGCTAAATTAAATTGACTAATGATAGTGTTTGTTTGTTTTTCTCATCAGTTTGATCATCAGTCCACGTATTGGTTTTCCATGGGAAAATTGATCATAACATCTCCTCTCTTTGATGGAGTCAAAGCAACTCCACTACAGGTTTTAGCTTATTATAATTTTTATGGATTTATGGATGGAATAACAAAGATTTACATATCTGATGCTTCTAAGAATAAGAAGTTTCTTACAGAACCTGATCTTTGAGATTATCTAATGCTTTAAGGTTTAGTCTTACTTTGATATGATGATATGTTCAATTTCTGCAGTTCCATTACTATTTTTGTTTCTTCCAAAGTTTTGAATTTGGACTCAACAAAATATGGACCCACTCTTGTTTTACTTTTCTTCTGAATTATTGTTTGATCTTTTCCCAAAGGGGAAGTGGAATATCGATATAATTGTTACAACTGGTTATATCTTTTTTAATATCACAAAAGTTTCAATTTTTGATTCGTATGTTCACATTCTATCACCTTCATCATTTGAATTAATTATGCTTAATTTTATATTAGTTTCTAATTTATTTAATCTATGAATACGTAAGATTCATTTATTATGTCATTTTAATCTATGAATACCCGCAATGAAAAAATGTATCTTTTTATTTAATGTTTTTAAAAAATTTTTTATAATAAATTTAAATCTCACATTT
Source organism: Vachellia pachyceras (assembly GCA_025593235.1). Classification (NCBI taxonomy): domain Eukaryota; kingdom Viridiplantae; phylum Streptophyta; class Magnoliopsida; order Fabales; family Fabaceae; genus Vachellia; species Vachellia pachyceras. Next base: position 5,489 of record JANTPZ010009690.1, on the reverse strand, counting down.
ATTAAATTTTTATTTTGTATAGATTCCATTTTTTTAATAAAGTTAAAATGGACACTAAGTATGAGGCCAAAAAACTGGAGACAAAAAGTGTTTATTTTCCATCCACCAAGTTAAGATTATTTCTATTCAAACTATTGTTTTTAAAATAATCAGTGCGTCACTGTTCGACGTTCACGACTACAGAAGAAGAGTATGCAATCGAATCAAATGGATGTTAACTTGTTAAGTATGAGAAATTCTTCTTCCATACTCCAGACGTGCCTTTAATTCTTTTAGGGTCTGTTTGATGCAGGGGAAGGAAAGGTTTAATGGGACCTTTGGACGTGCCATATTTTAATTATTCCACCCTGATATCCTTGTCTTTCCCCAAATTCTCGTGCGCCATTCCTGTGCATCATTTTCATCTGGTCGGAGTTTGCTTTCTTCAGTCCGCCTAACCATGAGTTTTGTGGTGTTGTCCTCGTCTTAGTCTGAACGGCGCCGGAATCATCCCCGTCAACTATCACCGGTTAGTTCACCATCTCGTTTTTTTTGTTGTCCCCGACATGTCGAGGATTCCCTTGCGATTTTACCACCTTTGAGGGATTGCTATGGGTCACACTGCGGCGCTTCCTATGATAAGCTCAAATTGGTCGATGTTGGAACTGGTGTAGGCCTTCCCGGAATAATTTTGCTATAGCTTGTTCAGGTGAATTCTTAAGTGAACTGTATTATTGAGAGTTTGTGTTTCAAGAGTCCCCTTGTTATTTTTCTTTCCCTTCTAACTGAAATTCTGCATTACATAGAATGTGACATAATGCTGCTTGAGTCTATGAGCAAGTGATGTGTTTTCTTGGAGCATGTTGTCGGTGTTACTGGTTTGTCAAACTTTCAAATCGTAAGAGGGAGAGCAAAGGTAAAATTATGATTCATCAGGTCGAACATCATGCTTCTGGAAATGTAATCAACTCCTCCATCTTTCTCTTGAAATAATGATTATGAGGAGCATCTTGTGTCTTGAGGTAGCCACAGTTCATGTAGTCGCTTGCCTGTGATGGATAAAATCGTTAAACTTTTATACTTTCATCAGAGTGCGTGCTTTAAAATTTCGAGGACTGCACAGAATAGAATTTAGGGCAGAATCCTTGCTTGAGAGAGCAATTTGACATAGCAGTAGCAAGGGCTGTTGCATAGATGAGAATATTGGGTGATATTTAGGACTTTATTAATGAATATTGGGCAATATTGTTGGGTTTCTAATATTACCTTCCTATTGCACACAATCATTATTAGAGTCCTAATTCCATATGTTTCTTCTTTGCCCGGAAGTGGAATGGTGAATAGGAGATCAAGTGATGATGAGGAAGAAAAGCAAGGGTTAGGGTCAATGATGATGCTAAGTCATGTTCCACAGGGTCAAATAATAATACATTGTTGCTTCTGTTTAAACCAGAGTATGAGAAGGTTGCAATCAATTTTTGGTTGCTGGTTTATATTTTTCCATAAAAAATCAAGGACCATATATGCTGCATTGGTGTTTCTATTTTTTGGATATATATTGATTTGTTATGGATACACATATCTTGGAAGATATTGAGAACTTATGATATATAACATGGATTTGGATTTATAGCATATTATGCTACGAAAGGCATACTATTGCATAAGTAAATAAATTATATAAGTAAATAAATATAATTCAACATATAAGGGTAAAATGGTAAATTGATTATTAACTTCCCTCCCTTCCCCTCCTGAACCAAACAAATATCATTAAAAATCATTCCCCTTTAAGTAAACCAAATAAGGTAATCTTATACCCTTCTCCTCCATCCCTTCCCCTTCCCCTTCCCCTTTCCCCCTTCCCTCCAAATCAAACAGGCGCTGACCATGGTGCCATGCAATCGGTGCTTTCTCAAATAAAAATGTTTATACCATCTTTTTTGTGAATCCTTTAAATATCTATTGCATTGGTTATGGAGAGAGAAAAATTTGTAAGATATGAAACTATCAAAAAAGAGTTGCAATATTGTTGGTGGAGAAAATATGGATAATCGTAATATTCCATAATATGAATATGTAATTATTCCTTCTATTATAATGAGTTACAACTAGAGAGAAAAATAATCATAAGATATGAGATTCATAAAAAATAATAAAAAAGGGAGGTGGATTGGATAATGGGGGAAGCGATAAAATATGAGACATTTGACGGTGTGTTTAGTTGCTGGGGAGGGGGGATGGAAGGGAAAATGATTTCTTCCCCTCATTTGATTTACAATTTTGGAGGGGAGAAGAGTCAAAATTTACCTTCTCCTCCCCTCCATTACCCCATTTTGGATCTCCTCCAAATTGTGTTTTTTAATGGGAGCCAAATTTTAAGACAAATATACCCCTATGTATTTTCTGTAATTCCATTAATACCCTTAAGAAAAAATTATTTAATTAATGAATATATTGTAATAAATTAATATTATTATAAAATTAATTAAAAAATTATATAATGTAGTTAAAAATATATCATAAATATTAATTAAATATTTTAAAAATATATTTTTAAAAATAAAATATTAATTGAAAGCATATTGTTATAAAAATAATTTATATAATTATAAATAAAACATATCATTAAATTTAAAATAAAATATATTTATTGGAAAAAATATTCTTCCATTTCAAAATATAATTTTTTTTATTTATTATAAATAAAAAAATTATTAAATTAAATTGAATATATTATTCCTTAAATTAATTAGAAATAAAAATTATAAATCCTTCTATCCCTTACCTTTCACTCCTTTCCATCCCCTCCCTTCCCCATCCATCAAACCAAACATAGCCTAAATGAGAGAAGAGGAAGAATAGACACTCAATTTTGGAGGGAAAACGATGGTGAATGCTTATGTGGCTAAGCTGGCTAGATGCTCCAAACTGAAAAATGGTCCACTCGTCCAGTCAATTTGGATTCAATTTTGTTGATTGCCATTTACTATCCCGTAACGTGAATAAATGTAATTGACCCTGTTAAGTGTTTCAAACCCGTTTAACAATGTTTTTTTTAAAAATAATTTTATTTATATACTTATCTAGATTTACTTAAAAATACATATACATTACCACACATGGAGAGTAAATGTTGTAAAATCAAATTAAAGGCAGCAAACACACATATATCTGTGTGTGTGTGTGTGTAGAATGGTGGAGTATGGTGTAAGCATTGAGCACTAATGCCTCCCAACTTTCTAGGCACTAAGCCACCAAATTTACCATTTCACTAACTTGTCTATTAATCACATAAATATATATATATATAGCCGTAAGTTAAATGCTTAAAGTGGTGATAAGAGGAATCCAACACACAAACCGCCTTGACTTGAAACTGCAGAAGTGGTAAGTCATGAGGATATATAGCAGTCTTTAAGTTCAAACCCTTATAATATAGTGATATTTAGAATGTAGATAGGTAGATGGGTAGATTGAGCATATTGGTAGCAGGTTTTTGGATCATATGCATATATAATTTGAAGAAAGAAAGAAATGAAGAGAAAGTCAATGAAGAAGATAATGAAATCAAACCAACAGCTGTAAATCTTTGAGACAGATACAGAGGAGGAGTGGCCACTTAGAGTAGAAAGAATGGTAGCATATGAAGATTTTATGTATTAAAGGGAATAAATGGAGAGAAAATAGGTTAGTATGAAGTGGGTGATGCTAACATGGAATGGTGAATAGGCATAATGCGTTCGTGGTGAGTGAGCATGCATATGCGTCGCAACCGTGAAATCTTGAATTTGTTTGGATAAGCGTTGGAAGAAGTAGCTTTTATTTAGAATGCATTTTGAAAAATGACTTTTGTCCCGAATGCATTTTAGAAATGACTTTTATATTTAGATAAAATGTTAGATAAGCGGCTTTTGGTGGAAAATTACTTAAAATGATACAAAGCTCATTAAACAATACATATATATTATTTTATATATTGTGATATAATTAATGAAAAAATAAAATGATAAATAAAATTGAAGGCCTCATTACTATTTCAAAATTCAAGTTGTCATCTAAAGTCTGCAAGGAGATAGTGCTCACATATAAACGAGTCAAGATACCATGTTAGTGTTAGTGTTGAATAGTCAGCATCAACCAAAAAATTATATTTTCTTAATATAACATTAAATTATTTTGATAAGTGTGAAATCCAGATATAATTGATATATTTACTCTTTTGGATTGTCCCGTCAATAGCTCTTCCCATTAAGGCTCTGAAAGTTCAGAAGGGCGACCAAGTGAGAATGAGACACAAAAATAGGGAAAATGGCATCAAATGTTGAGCCTTCACTTGTAGCATCACATCCCAAAAATCCCCCAAAAGGTCCCGCAGAAGTCCAATTAGGAAGCCACAAGAGACAAGCAAATCAATCATTTACCCTTATCATTGACGAATTTTTTCTCAAAAGGTATTTTGTGCCAACAACACAAAGAACTCCTTATTGACACAGAAGGAGCTTTTTGTCCAAAGGCACTTTCTGTCAAAGCATGCCCAAACACTAACAAAAAAAGTATCCTATCAGGCTTTTATCTTCGGAACCAAACACACTTGTTCAGGTTCATGATCTTCCATGCAACCAATAAACACATCCAACATCATCCTTATTTCTTAAAGGGGCACGCAATAATCAGCCCATGAAAAAGCTTTTCTGTCACTAAACTGTAAGGTCATCCGCAACATTGTCATTTGTCATTCATAGTGCTTTCGGTAGGGTAAGGGCTTGCATTCCCTCGTTGATAGGTTACCAAAATTAAGAGTGGTTATTGCATCTATTTTGATTAATCATTATTAATTATTGTTATGGGGTTGCGGTTAGCAAGGGAATAGAAGCAGTAAGGGGTGGTTAGTTAGTGGGGGTGTTCATGGATTAATCATGTTTATGGATCCTAGAATGTAGGGAGTTAGTTGCATTTCTATTGTTATAAATAACTTGACCTGCTATAATATTGATCATGGGGTAAATGAATGAATTGATATTGTATTTGATATTGAAGATTCTCCCTTCTTTTAGCTTTTATTCTCATCCATTAAATGAGATGCTTAATAGAGAGAGAGTAGGAGAGACTGATGAGAACCTAGATCCTAGGTCTCATCACTCGTCGACCGACGCTATCAATTCCACTCTATAATATCTCACATTGTTTTCTCATTTTCCATCACTCTAAACGCCAAGTTTTGGCCGTCTGCTCTTTTATGGACCACGGATCCGACCACAGTGCTAAATACCTGATTGTGGTCCAGTTCCCATGATGTACACCAGGGCGGCTAGGGAAAAAATTACTGGTTTTCTAATATTTACATTATTGAAATGGGCAGAAAAAATTACAGGAACATAAAATATTGCACTGACAGCCTACACCAATTTATGAATAAAATTTAAGGAACCAAACTTCAGAAAATAAAAAATCATATTCAAGACTTCCATGCAGTAATACCCCCTATATATAAATCATCTTGAATGCCG
>JANTPZ010009689.1:0-10506 GCA_025593235.1 Vachellia pachyceras | reverse complement strand
AGCAAATCAATTGGTTTCAAGAGAATAAAGGAAAGCAATTGAATAACAAGAGAGCTATAGTCCAATCACAATCCAAAGTACCAATCTAACACAAGTATCACTATCCAAATTATATCAACCGACAATAATCCTTATTCGTACATACAAATCATAACCTCTAGCAATATAGAATTACAATTTGCACATACAAAGATTGGAAAGTGAAATTAAAATTTAGAGAACTCCCCTAATTACTCAAGGACTCCGGTTAGTCTCATTATCACCATTGGATGGATGGTTTTTGCTGCTCACCATTGGGAAATTAACTCTCCTAAAACGCTGAACTTCTGTGACCATCACAGTAGCTGGAGTTGAACTCTGGAAGTAATGGGTGGCGGCGTGCTGGGCTCTGGAACAGTGAAGATTGAAGCTCGGAATGAGACGTGATTGTTGGTGGATGAATGAACAGTGTCTCTGGACCATGTTCATGAACGAAACAAAATGACGCAGCAGCTGATCTTTCACTGCAATGGATGAAATTCGAAAAATGGAGGATTCCCAAAGTGGCGGCTTGTGTTAGGAATGCATGGGTAAAATGGATGAAGAGAGGAATCAGGAGGCGATTGTGAGGATTAGTGACGGCGGCTTGAATTTCCAGCTCGTGTGCGAATGGAATCCTCGAATGAATGAATGTGTGTGTATGAATGAGGGGTTCTGCAGGCCGAGTGATTGGGCCGAGCAATGAATGGGGAATTGGATTTGGGCATGTGAATGAATGAATACAAGCATTCCTTTTCCCTCTACGTGGAAGATCCTGGAGTTGTGTGTATGAAGAAAGAAAAGGTGAAGAGAAAGAAGAAAAAGTGGAAAGGTGGCATGATTATTCCCTCTCGTGTGTACCAATTGGAATGGAATTAATGGATCATTGGATCCAATACTCAACAGTGGCGGTCTCTCTTTTTGCTATCATTTGTGAATCTCCCTTTGGGCTCCAAGTATATGCTATATTTGGGCTCAAACCCATTCTTTGAGCCTGTAAATAAAACAAAGACTTATGAAACCCAATTGCCCCTTTTACATATTAATTCTTTGATTAACTTCCATTAAACTAATAATGAGTGCTAATAGACTAAATTTAGCCACTAAAAACATATAAAAATCTTGAGGCTTATCAACCAAGCTAAAAAAATCCTTATAAACAATGATCTGAGTCTAAAGCCACTGTTGAGCAAGATATGGTGAGCTGATAGGTGGAAAGGATTTTAATGTATAGGTTGATTGCTATTGTGCTTGTTTTTAATTCTACTAGGACTCTATGACATCATTTGCTTCAACTTTTCTTTTTTACTACGATAAAATTTCTTAACATGTAACATAACAGCTTTTGTAGTGATGCGCTTAACATTAAGATTTAAATACTCTTGCAATTCCCTCCACCCTGTTATAAATATTATGTGTGGGTGTATCAAAGGAAAAGTCTCAAATTATTTGGGATTGTAGGTCCAAGTGAATGTTTGGTAAAATATAATCTTGGACTAATAAACAAGTTAAGAGGAGAAAAGAACTTGCACATGATAAAGGCTACTAGAGATAAATCTGGCAATTCTCTTACCTTTATATGCAAGTTAATTGTGTATTAGGCATCATTTATTAAAATATTTATGGAAATAAAAATACTATTTTTAAATAAAGTTTTGGCCAAGAAATATCAGTGTTTAATGTGAAATCTGAAATTTGAAAACTCTTAATTTTATTATCAACATTTATTCTTTTAATCGCCATTAATTATCTGTTAAAGCAACAATTTTTCAGGAGAATATTAAAGGCTATTTACCGTTGAGATTTACTCTGGTGGTATTTAACAGTGTCAATTAAGGCCATTTAATAGTATTCTCTTTTTAAAGTTGAAAAATCAACGCACATAGAAATTCCTTTAATGGCATTTAAAAGCATTTGATAGCATTTAGGAGGTTGAAAAAGCAACGCTCAAGGAAATTCTTTTAATGGTATTTAAAAGCATTTGATAACATTTAAGAGGCTAAAAAAGCAACGCTCATTGAAATTCATTTGATGGCATTTGAGAGCATTTATTTGATGGCATTTGAGAATATTATGAAGATTTGAAAAATGAAATGTACATGGTCATTTGAGAGCATCTATTTGATGGCATTTAAGAATATTATGAAGATTTTAAAAAAGGGAAACGTACATGAATAATAGTAAGGCTCAATTTACGTTTTTGATTATGGTTTTTGGAAGAGGACTTACGCATTTTTTACGAGGGGTGGCTAAACATTTTTTATAATTGACAGATACAATAAGGGGCCATATAGAAGAGAATACAAAAAGTTTGCATTTGAGTTTTTTGCACCTCTCTTCCTCCTCCTCTAACAAATCATTTTACTTGCTAAGTTATACTTTTTGTTCTGCTCACCCTGTCTTGCAGAAAGAATCCGCTTAATCCTGGGGAGTGCTGCATCTTGCTTAGCCGGTGGTTGCGGAATAGCTCTTAAGGACAGTGTTCTTAGACGCAACTCAGGTTGATTTTCATTTTGCAAGTGTTTCCAACTACAATCTTAAGAGTTATCTATTATCATGGAGTCACAGAACACTACTACTGGTCCCTGATGCTATCCCGATCTCTATTCCGACTACGGTGCCCTTTCTGAGATTGTTCCTTAACACTTCAAAGATAGACCAATTTGATGGGAAAAATTTTAAATGTTGGCAAGAGCGAATCTACACGCTCTTAGATATGCATGGAGTAGTTGTTGCCCTTACGCAGCTTGAACCATCGGCCGATGCTAATCAATCCTAAAAGGACACTTGGGTGTATGCCAATAAGGTTTGCAGACATACCTTGATTAACACTTTGTCTAATGACATTTTTTATGTTTACTATGTCTACAAGGAGGAAAGTAAAATATGGGAGTCTCTCATTCTCAAGTATACTGCTGAAGACGCCAATAAACAAAACTTCGTGGTAGGGAACTTTTATAGGTGGGAGATGACCGATGAGAAGGACATAAAACTCCTGATCAATGAGTACCACAAATTATTGGAGGAGCTTAGAGCTGAGAAAATCAACTTGCTAGATGAATTCGTTGCAGGTGTGCTGATCGAAAAGCTACCAGAGGCATGAAGTGATTATAAACAACAATTAAAGCATAAGCATAAGCAGCTGTCTCTATTATATCTGATCACTCATTATCGAAGATACAAACAGAAAGGCGATAAAAGCTGCAAAAGGGAAGGAATTGGCTGCCAAAGTAAATTTGGTGGAAAGAAAACCACGCTCCAAGAGGTATGATTCCAAAAATAAAAGTAAGAAATCTGGTTACAAGCCCAATACCACTAACCTCCTCTTCAAGATAAAGGGACATTGTTTTGTTTACGGCAAACCAGGGCACCATGCAGCACAATGTAGAAAGAGCAGTACAGAAGGCAATTATCAAAGAAACAATAATCCTCCGAAGCCAAATGTGAATTTGGTTGAAGGACATCATGCCATTAATGATGAAATCATTATTGCAGTGGTTTTTCAGGCCCTCCTGATCTCTGATGTGAAAAAATGGGTGGTAGATTCAGGAGCCACAAAGCACATATGTGCAAATAAAGAAACGTTTACCTCTTTTGAAGAAGGGGATGACTGTATCTATCTTGCTGACTCCCGAACTGATAAAGTTCAAGGAATAGGCAAAGTGATGCTTAAGCTCACATTAGGAAAGACCTGTCACTAAATGATGTGCTGTATGTACCTGAGGTCAGGGCAAACTTGGTATCTGTGGCCTTGCTTGTGAAGGCTGGGGTTAAAGTGTCTTTTGAGTTTGACAAGATTGACATGACTAAGAATAATGTATTGATTGGGAAAGACTATTATAACCAGGGACTATTTGTGTTAAATGTTGCTTATATGAATGATAATGCATCTTCTTCTTCTTACTTGGTTGATTCTTTTAATATATGGCATGCTAGATTATGGCATATAAATAGATCATATATAAAAAGGTTGCAACATCTTGGGTTAATATCTAATATAAAAAATGGTATTAACAAATGTGAGGTTTATGCAGAAACCAAGCAAACTAAGAAAACTCATTTCACTACTAAAAGAGAAACTGAATAGTTATCCTTATTTCATACTAATTTAGGGGATTTAAAACAAATTGAGACAAGAAGTGGAAAAAGATATTATATAACTTTTATTGATGATTTTTCAAGATATACTAGAGCATATTTATTACAAAACAAAGATGAAGCATTGGAAAAGTTTGTTTTATATAAAGCAGAAGTAGAAAATAAACTTAATAGAAAAATTAAAAGAGTTAGATCGGATAGAGGATGTGAATATTTAACTATAAATATTTTTGTGAAAAAGAAGGGATAATTCACGAAGTAACTCCTCCTTATTCACCAGAGTCTAATGGCGTTGCATAAAGGGAAAATGGAAATTTAAAGATATGATGAATGCTTTACTTGTAAGTTTTGTCGCACCTGATAACTTGTAAGGTGAAACATTACCATCTGCTTGTTTTTTACAAAATAGAATTCCCCATAGAAAAACAAATAAGACACCATATGAGTTGTGGGAAGGTTTTGTACCCAATCTTCAATACTTGAAAGTGTGGCGGTATCTTGCCAAAAATTTATTACCTGATTCAAAAAAGAGAAAAATTTGTTCTAAAACTTCTGATTGCATGTTTATTGGTTATGCCCAACAAAGTCATGCTTATCATTTCTTAGTTTTAAAAAGTGATGTTTTGGATCGTAATACGATTATTGAAACAAAAGATGCAGAATTTTTTGAACATATTTTCCTTTGAAAGTTGAGCACATTCTTAAAAGAATAGAAAATCCAAATCATTCTTTTGAACAGATGTTTTGGTGGAAGACAAACCCAAAAATTTTTACGAAGCAATTTCTTCTCCATATGCATGTTTTTGGAAGGAAGCAATAAAAGCTGAAATTGATTCTTTAAATCAAACAAAACTTGGGTTTTGGTTGATTTGCCTCCAGAAGAATAACCTATTTGTTGCAAATGGGTTTTTAGGAAAAAGTATTTTCTTGATGGAACAATTGATAAATATAAGGGTAGATTAGTAGAAAAAGGTTTTACTCAGAAAGAAAACATTGATTAATTTGATACCTTTTCTCCTGTAACAAGGATTTCATTGGTTAGAATACTTATTCTTTAGCCTCGGTTTATAAACTTTTTATTCACCAAATGGATGTCAAAATTGCATTTTTAAATGGTGATTTAGAAGAGGAGATTTATGTGAAGCAACCTGAAGGATGTGTTATTCCTGGAAAAGAAAACAAAGTTTGTAAACTTGTTAAATCTTTATATGGTTTAAAGCAAGAACCTAAACAATGGCATGAAAAATTAGATTAAGTTTTGTAAAATGGTGGTTTTTCTACTATTAAAGTAGAAAGATTTGTTTACACAAAACTTGTAAACGATGATTGTGTGATTATTTGCCTGTATGTGAATGACATGCTAACTTTTTGTACTAGCATGGATGTTGTGCTTGAGACAACATTTTCTTGCTTCAAATTTTGATATGAAAGATTTGGGTGAAGCGAAAGTAATTTTGGGTGTTAAGATTATAAGGAATGATAATGGTATCTCGCTTTCATAAGAACATTATGTAGAAAAAATTTTGAGAAAGTTTGAACAATATTATGAATCTCCTTTGAGTACTCCTTACGATTCTAGTATGCATTTACTAAAACATGAATGAGATCCTGTTGCTCAATCTAAATATGCACATATTATTGGGAGTCTGTTGCATTTAATGAATTATACAAGGTCAGTTATAGCATATGCTGCATGTATGTTGAGCAGATATACTCACTGTCCAAGCAGTGAACATTGGCAGGCTTTGATGATATTATTAAGATACCTCAGGGGTACCATGCATTATGGTATCTATTATAGTGGATTCCCCGTTATATTATAAGGATACAGTTATGCTAGTTGGGTCTCTGACTCAGATGAGATAAAATCCGCTAGTGGCTGTATTTTCACCTTTGGTGGTTGTGTGACGTGGAAGTCAACTAAACAAACTATCATAACCAAATCCTCAAGGGATTCTGAGTTAATTGCTATGGAATTAGCTGGTTCTGAGGCTGAGTGGTCAAAAAACTTCTTGAAAGAAATTCCACTAAGTGAGAAACCTACACCATCAGTGTCTTTACATTATGATAGCCAATCTGCAATAGCTACAGCAAAGAATAAAACCTTTAATGGCAAAAGTAGACATATTCGATTTAGACATATTATTTTAAGGCAGCTGCTGAAACATGGTGTAATCTCAATTGATTATGCGAGATCTGAGGTGAACCTTGCACTTCCTTTAACTAAACCCCTAAGGAGGAAACAAATTAATGAAGCATCGAAGGGAATGCGACTGAATCCAATTCAAAATTAACAGTGGTGGCAACCCAACCTCTGTGATCGGTGATCCCATGAATGAGATTCAATAGGTAAGAACAAGTCGTCCGTTAGCTCTGCTAGCACTAAAATAAATATGTGGTCCCTTCCTATGATGTGAGAAAGTGCTAGAATGCATTTTTGTGAGGATGAGCATGAGCTCTTAATGATTTCATAATCCCACGGAATGGTGTGCTCAATGCATGTACATTTCATGGAATCACCTCTACGAATGTGGAGTGGGGACGCTCCTATGAGATCATGGAAAAATCTCTAGAGCATTCGTTATAACCAGGCATGCGCATGGCTTTCTTAACACACAAAAACGCCGTTAACAGCATAAATGTGGGGGGTATAATCTGACTTATAATGCCTCTAGTATATGACAAAGAGTTGTTAGTTCATAAAAGCAGGATTCACTAACATCTCTATGTACCATGTGTTATCAGTCTAGGTCTGGTTCATAGTTCTAAGAACCACCAGATACAATGATTCTACTCATGTGAGTAACTCAGCTAATGATACTTTCTTTGACACATGTGGGGATTGTTGTAAATATTGTGTGTGGGTGTGTCAACGGAAAAGTTGCAAATTATTTGGGATTGTGGGTCCAAGTGAATGTTTGGTAAAATATAATCTTGGACTAATAAATAAGTTAAGAGGAAGAAAGAGCTTACATATGATAAATGACACTAGAGATAAATCTGGCAATTCCCTTACCCTTTATGTACAAGTTAATTGTGTATTGGGGATCCTTTATTAAAATATTTATAGAAATAAAAATACTATTTTTAAATAAAGTTCGGCCAAGAAATTTCAGTGTTTAATGTAAAATCTGAAATTTGAAAACTCTTAATTTTATTATTAACGTTTATTCTTTTAATCACCATTGATTATCTGTTAAAGCAACAATTTTCCAGAAGTATATTAAAGGCTATGTACCGTTGAGATTTGTTCTGGTGGTATTTAACAATATTCTCTTTTTAAAGTTGAAAAAGCAATGTACATAGAAATTCCTTTAATGACATTTAAAAGCATTTGATAGCATTTAAGAGGTTGGAAAAGCAATGGTCATGAAAATTCTTTTAATGGTATTTAAAAGCATTTGATAATATTTAAGAGGTTGAAAAAGCAACGCTCATTGAAATTCATTTGATGACATTTGAGAGCATTTATTTAATGGCATTTGAAACTATTACGAAGATTTGAAAAAAGAAACGTAAATGATTATTATTAGTGCGAAGAAGATAAATTCCATACAGCAAGTGAGGAGAACAATATACCGTAAACACAAGTTTAGAAACGAAATAGAATAATTTATAAAGCAACCCACCTATGATTAATGTATGATTATACACATAAGAGCACAACTCATGACTTTCAAACACGCAACAGCTGTATATCCCATTTTAATATAATATGGTTATTGTCAGAAGAAACAAAGATTACTGGTTCTGAAAAATTTGAGTTCTTACAGAAAAATAGTGAATATAGTGAACATACGTATTAAGAAGAGTTTTCAACACCCAAACGAACACAAGCATTTCAGCCTTCTAAGGGTGTGTTTGGAAAGTCCGTAAGGAGAAATGAGTTTATAGATTTTGAGGTATTTTACAAATTTTAATATGGTTTTATGGTTTTCGAGATGGTTTTTACAGATTTCAAAATAACTTTATATTGAAATGTGTTTACCGTTTGGGGAACGGTGTTCCCAAACAAGCACCAAACAATTACACCAATACATGGAAAGGGAAATGTGTGATTGTGCGAGCGTGATATTATTATTATTATTATTATGGACGAAAGTAAATGACATTCAATCACTAAGAAAGGCATGCCAAATGTCAAACCTTTCATAAACAAGGTCACATTTAATGAATCAATGTGCAACAATATCACAGGAAGGAAAAAGTTAGGAAAATTTCAAAAAAAAAAAAAGTCACATACCGTAGATAAGTAATTTATAAATTTTAAGAAAAGTAGATAAATTAATTATTTATAATTAATATGTTTTAATTTTTCTAAAACACATTTATTAATCATATGTATTGAAATTAATGTTTAATTAAAAACATTTAACACGTGTAATTAGCAACGATATTTTAAAAAAATTATAAATTTGAATGATAATTAATTAAAATCTTATATTTTAGTATGAAAGTGAACTCCCTGAAAAAAAAAAATCTGAGACTAGAAAAAATTATTACCAAGATGGAGCTCAACAAGAGAAGGGTTTTGTCTCGTCCCTTTTTTCTCATCCTGAATATTTATTTTTAAAGATATAGCTAATATCTTTTTATATGTTATTAGTTATACAGAAAGATTGTCATATTGGTTATATCTTTAATACAATCATACAAAATATTATAAATACATAAGACTTTAATACATCTACTATGTCCATTAATGTTCTTAAGACTTTAGATTAATGTTGAATATAGATTAAAGAACCTAATTTCTTTTCTATTCAGATTATTTTGAATTTAAATTCAAGATTTCCCCTTAAATCTTGAGTTTTTTTTATTTCTTTCATTACAAATCAGGTTCAAGTGTTTTTCTATTTATGATCCTGACTCTTCTTAAATTCAAGTTTTTTTTATTTACAATGAGGTGCAAATTTTATTTCTTTTTAATTTATTATGATAACTTTTACCATGTCTTTTAATTGTTTCTTATTTTTATTATGCTTGCGTTATAAAAATGATATAAGATGATGATTACATATTCGTATTATATATTTTCATCATCGCATCCAATCCATACCCATACATTTTACTTTTTATAGATAAAAAAAATAGATAAAAGAAAAAATTATTAGCATGTTTCAAAAAAAAATAAACGGGTGGAACATCATACAACTACCAGAAAAATGCAATTTAGCGACAAATCCATCGCTAAATAGATATTTTTTATCAGAAAATTTCCATTTAACGACGAAAAATATTAATGATCTTCGTTTTAGTGACCGAAAATAGTCAAATGTCATTTTTTTAATACAAGACCAGGAACATGATGGGATGTTGGATAGATTTATTGTCACCTATCCTTTTCAAGATGGGAAGCGGAACTTGCATGTCTGTAAACACACCTGATTTAACATGAAGATCCACCCTTAAGTAGGTCATATATTAAGAATTGGATGGAATTTGTTTTCTTTTTTCCCTCCTTTATGCAACATACATATAATTGAACTATCATTAACACATGATTTGCTGGGAGTGGCTTACATAAAATCAAATCTAACCCATTTAAGTTGAACAATCTTTAACACCTAATTAGATCTTACATTAAGGGTGTGTTTAGACTAACTTTTAGAGAATAATTTATGAAGAAAAATTGATAAAAGGGATCTAGAGAATAGATTTTTTGAAAAAAAAAAGTCAATTTGATAAAATAGAGTATTTGGATAGTTGTAATCACAATTATTTTTTGTTTTGCAAATTACCAAAAAGGATATAAGTAATGTAATAACTCATAAAAAACAAATTCTTGTTTTTATTTAAAGTAATAAATAAGTAATATATGCCCATATGTAAGACCAATTTATTATCTATATAAATAGATAATAATGAATATGTATATACTTTTAAAATATAGCTGGTAAGTGTATTTTTGGTACGTATGCAATAATTACATGAACTACCATCTGTTTTCGCCTAAAAGCTAGAAGATTATCCTTCTCCAAAGGAAGGAATATTTTTTTCGAAAATTATCCAGAGGTCTCAAACAACAGAATTGCCACAAAATATTCTCAAAGATTCACAAAATTACCATAAGGTTCCAGGAGTAACTGTTGAGGTTATCATTGACAACCTTACTATCCTTCATTAACAGCCTCACTAACTACTCCTGGGAGCTTATGATAATTTTATGAATCTTTGAGAATATTTTATGATTAATTCTGTTGATGGGACCTCTGGGTAATTTTCCTTTTTTTGGCTTGAATTGCCTTGATTCTATTGTATCATTGACCCGAATAAAAAATTGTTAATTTCAAATTATAAAAATATAATGGAAGCAGTTGTGACCTCTACTTACGTTAATTTGGTGAAAAATTTAACATGAAACATGTATTGATGGAAATCACAATCACT
>JANTPZ010009688.1:0-10686 GCA_025593235.1 Vachellia pachyceras | reverse complement strand
CAAATCACCGATGATTCTTCATATCAACAGCGGAAAGCATTATTCAAGGTCATGTTGGGTAGGATCTTTGAAGGCATGCCTTGTTCTTGTTGGTATCAATTCATTGTATCAATTAATAATTAATTCCTCAGTAGATAGCTTCAGAGTTGTCTTCTTGGATAGCACAATTATTTCACTGTTTATGATCGCCACTATATAGTACGACCAAGAACTTTGCTCTCATTGACCGTACTAGTTATTTGCCGTCCTTGTGCATTCTTTGAGATTCAAGTAATTTATTTATTGTATTTTTGCATAAAAAGGTAATAATTAGAGCTTTTGTCTGTCCTTTGATGATTCGTTGTTCAAAATCTTCAACAAAAAATAAATAACAAGTATAACAAAGCCTTATCCTACTAGATGAGATCGTTTACATTGATCACACGACGTCATCATGCACTACCATAAATTATATTTCTAGATAAATTATTAATCAAAAGATCTCTCTATAATCTCCTTAAAAGTGCATTTTGGTCTTCCTCTACCCTTTTCAGATGATTGCATATTGCTTGATACATCCTCCTTACAGGTGTTTTCAATGGCTTTCTCTAAACATGTCCGAACCACACAAATAATTTCCCACCATTTTCTCCAGAATAACTGTCACTCCAACACGTCTACTAATTTAATCATTGTGAATTCTAATAATTTGAGTATGGTCATATATCCATCTCAGTATCTTTATCTCATCTTCCTCCACTTTATACTCATGTCCTATTATAAATAACTTTAGTAATTTACCTCTATTTACACCATACAACTTTAATTATATTATTAACATTACAATCAATTTCATTATTATTTTGTATAATTAATCCCATGTATCCAAACTTTATCACTTTGGGAAATAGTTTAATCCCTCGAGGTCAACTCCAAATAACCATGAAAAAAATATTATGATTATTATGTATTGAATTAATTGTGAAACATAACAAAAATATAATTTCTAGATAAATGACGTGCAATGACACTTCACTTTAAGCCAAGTAGGACCTTCCAATTGTAGTATTTGTTTTTAATTGGGGAAATTATATACAAGTGCCAAGGAGAAAAAAACTACAAAAAATCCCTCAAAATCAAGAAATTAACATGAAGTCCATGGGATTTGAGATATATTATCTGTAAAAGCGAAAAATCAAATTATCCTTGATTGAAAGTTCGCCGGTAAAATCAAAAGTTCGTTTCAACGAACTTAAAAGTTTGTTCAGATGAATCCAAAAATATATATTGACAATTTAAACACATTAAATAACAAGTTGAGCATTATAAATGACACGTTAGTGGAGCGTGTCACTAACCTGTTATTAATGGTGCTTAAATTGTTATTTAAAGTGCTTCAATTGTCAATATAGATTTAATGTTTTCAGCTCCCATTTTGTCAATTGTGTAACCAAAATCATTAAAATTATCAATTAATTTGTTAATACATATTTAATGTCAATTAATTTGTCAATAGAGGTTTAATGATGTGCAACCAAAACCTTTTGAAGAGTAATATTGATGTAATCATATTTTAATATGATTAGTTAGGTACTTTTGAAGATTTTTTATGTTTAGCTTGTGTTATTTTTCCACTGATTGGAGTTAAGAGCCTTTTTAAATTTACATCTTAGATAGTTTAGGTTTATACTTGTCCATAGTATAGATCTTCAATTTTTATACTTTGCATTTTGCACATCAGATGTTACTTATCATTGGTTGTGTTCAAGTTATCATTTAAACTGCTTCAGTTGTTAATACCAATTTGAGATCACCATGGCAAACATTCAATGGAAGGCAATTTGCTTTTTTGACTTTTACAAATAATACACCTCAAGTCTCATGGGACTTCACATTAATTTTTTGATTTTGAAGGATTTTTTGTAGTATTTTCTACTCATTCGAACCTGTGTGTAATTTCCCCTTTTATAATTTGTGTAGTGGCGTTTGGCAAAAACATAGCCTATTTGCCAAAGCGTTGGGAAATCATTTATACTACTGAGACAAAAGTTTTATCACATACTTATCTCGTAGATTATAAATAATATTGAAAAAGTAATTTCTACCGCTAATCCAAATAAACCTTTATGGTGAAGCCCCAACCTAAAAAATGGCGGGATTAAAATTTCTTCTATCTCAGTTATTTATTTTGAACACTTAAATCATTAAAAAAAATGTGATCCATTTGTAAGGAGTTTAAAATGCAATGATTAATAAGTGAAATGGTCAATTTAATATCATATTGTATTACCACATTCTATTTTGCAAAAACCAAAATTAAAATTGTAACAAGTCTGAAGTCATGTTTGACAAGCCACCTTAAAAGAAAAGGGAACTGTCATAATTCAAAAGATGTTTATTCAAATAGATAATGTGCCTATTTATCAAACTAAAAAATCCCTTTCATATAATTAGTCTCAACATGCTCACTTTGTAAATTATAAATTATACATCAAATGTAACTTTCCATGCTAATCCAAGAAGGCCTTAATCAAGTTATATATTCCATCTCTGCTATTTAATATAAGCATCCGTTCACTCAATATACTACCTCCCTGGTATAATAGAACCTTGATGCTTTGCCACTGGCATAATCTCATACAAATGCTAGCATGCAATTCTTTTCTTTGTTGAAACTTGAAACAGTCTTGGCGATGAATTGAACAAGGAATTAAAGAAACAGAGACCACCCCAGCAAGGTGGAATCTTTGAGCGCCTATTAAGCCTCGGAGCTCGGATAAACGATGACCACAAGTCACGACCTCCCTCTTCCACCCACGAATTTGGGTACCCTCTTTCCAATGCCAGTCAAACCCATGAATGGCGCAGCAGTCAAAATAACCTTCTTTTCATTTTTCTTTCTGTCTTCGTGTTCTGTGTATCTTGAAGATTCAAATTAACTGATCAGCGGTAATTTTTCTCTGCTTTAGGAAGAAAAGCTCCGCCATGTCACTTCATCGGCCTCGTCTCGTTCAATGACCCTTCAAATGGATATCTGGCTGATGATGCCTGCGTTTTCGGGGCCGGAGTGTTTGTCATCAAGCCTCCTTCCAAACAAGAAAGCTTGTCAATGATAGACGAACCTCGTCCTCTTTCTTAGAGGTGGAAATTCGACTTAATTTAGGAAAGTACGACTCCGTACTTTTCAATGCCAGAAACTACAGATGGTATGAAAACAAATGCTTCCTGTTTAACTTCCAAAGCCATCGCCTACTAATGGTATGCTTTAAATAACGTTGCTTGGTTTTGTTGCTGCACGCAGTAAACTGGTTTTCTACCCCCCAATGGGACAATTGAGGGCAAGGGCAATAACTTCTCACTATTTCTGACCGTTGACCCCTCGTCAATCCCTCCTAAAACTAAATTATACGTGCACTGCAATTTGCGGGTCAAGGACCAGGTCAAGGAATAGCATGCTGAGACAAAATGTGAGATTCACTGCTATATTTGTTTTACATTATAAACTTCATTTTGAGCATGTGTTTAAAATTATCAAGATATGTTCATTTTTTTTCAGTTTGTGGGCATTAAGCTCAAGGACCCACCTAAAGGACTTTTAGAAGGAAATAGCTGTATTCTCCGAAGCGGAGTTTAAAATTTTAGGCTTGGTTAAAGTCCTTTGATGATCAAGCCACAGTTCATAATAAAAAAATTTATTGTGACAATGTGAAATAATTGCATCCTGACATTTCAATAAAATTTCATGGTGGTGGGAACATGACTCTTTCCAACGTCATGTATTTTCCACCCTATTATTTTAAGTTTAAATTGTAATCAAGATCAAGCAAAATAGTGCTTCCCACCACTTTAAAAAAAACAGCGCTGCCCCCCTTCGGCCTTGTTAAAAAGAACCAACCTGGTGAATTTTTCTAATTAAAAATATACATTACACATTCAAAGTTTTTAACTAAACTAAAAGTAGGTACATATTTCTCATGCAAGACCACAATAAATATAAAAAAACTGTTCATATTAAAATACCAATTATTTGAAAATATCAATAAATCATTTTTAATTTCAAACGTGAATATTAAACCAAAGCAAAACAAAATTTTCCTCACATATTTATCTCGTAGACCGTAAATCAGTTGAAAAAGTAACTTCCACCGTTAATCCAAACAGCTACTTTTCATTCAAAGAGTTCAAGCTACCTACATCATCATGTTGTTAAAACCTGTGATTCTACCTTAGAACTGCAGAAAATACACACAGCAACAGAGACTATATTGCCCACAACATAGGACAAAGAGAGGACACTGAACTCAAAATGAGACATACATACGTACATGTGTGTGTACATGATGCTACTTGCGACGAATTTTTCCTGACAGTATGATTTAGTGCCAATATTTTATGAGCTAATTCTTGCCATTGAAATCCAAGAAATCCGAGCCAGGCTGGCTGTTGAAAGGCGGATCAACAGGTGGGGCTTGTGATGGCTGTTGTGCCCGCTGGGATGGAGGATTAGCAAGATGTTGCAATGCTAACTGAGAAGCAAATTGAGAGAGGAACCCACCATAAGAAGGGTTGCCATTCATGGCAGCCATTTGACTGCTTTGTAGCTTCAGCCGCTGCAGCTCTTCCTTCAATTGTTCATTCAGTGCTGAGCACCGGTATGCATGTCCATGTTAGTATCCATAAGATTAACTTTTTTTTAAATAAAAAGGATAAGAATATCTAAGAAATTATCAAACCGTTCAGTTAACAGTGTCTAATGGCTGAGGCTTTTGAATCAAAAAATGGGCAAGCATGATTCCAATTTTCATCAAATGACACTATTTTGCATACCATCTCTAAGATGTGCTTGCTGTTCCATAGCCTCTAAGCGCAGTTTGAGCTCCTTATTCTCAGCAGTCAACCCTGTAGTGTCTCTCTGCATCATATGACATAGAAATTAGTTTACTGTTCTTCAGCAGTTTTTACCAGGAGTACCCAGTTTCATGACATTTTAGGAGTTAGCATCTTTAAAAAAAAAATTATAGCCATTAGATAATACAAAGGGTTTCCCAATCCACCTCACAGAATACTGAATACTTACTGCTCCCTATTCCCAAATAAAGACAAGAACGTTCACCAACTTGCTCTTAAGCCGTTAGATTCTACATGAAGACAGTTAATATTCCTATAAATAAGTATAGCTTTCAGCGTAAAGAACTGAAGCATCGTATAAGGATAATTTATAATGAAGCAAATTAAGAATCTAATTTGTCATAAATGAAAAAAATCACTAACACAAACACTGGCAAAAAAAAAACCAACACAAACCAAAACTTTGTGCAGACTAATAGTAGCACAAAATTTTCAATTATAGATGCTAGCATTCAGAGCATCAAGTTCATGGTCAGACTATCAGACACAAGATAAACTTATGAGGGAGTGACACAAGATAAAGGAACCGATGGGGCAACTGACTAATACAGGACACAACAATTTTGATCATTCAGAGAGAAAAATTTTATGACAAGTCACTGCTGCGATACCTCACAGAGAATACAAAATGGAAACTTGATTCTACTGTCACACATCACTTACAGTTACGTGCATGCCTCCAAGAATTTTCCTTAATTCTAGGTTTCCAGATACTATAGTAGTAGGTTTCAACTCTGATTTTTACAAGGAGTTTATGAATATCTAAGCAAGAAACTAGTTCTACTATCGTATAAGTTAAATAAATGCAGTCCAAATTTGCCAAATTACAAATAACTTATTTCCATTTTGGTTTGCCAAATTACAGACAACTAGTAAATTCAGCCCGTTAATCCTCACAGTAGAACAGACAGTTTTGTCAATGGAATATATGAAGTCAAGAACAATATTGAATTTCTTTCAAGAATTTTGATCATGATGGCCAACAAAAAATAACTTCGGGCATTACATCAAACCTTGAGTGACAGTTTTGGAGAATAAAAGTGGACTTCTGGGACTTATGAAACTTCAAATATCTTAAGCATCTAATTTTCATCAAACCTATTGTGATAATATGAATAATCATCAATAATTTTATTCATATGCATAATCAGGTCAAGGGACATTTCAAGCTTAAACCACACAAAAAAAAAAGCCTAAGGAGTGTCCTATCGTGGTTGTAGAAATCGTCTGCCTTTTCAATTCAAGTTGTACAGTTTGAGTGGCATTACAACCAATACAATTCACTAGATGGATCAGGGATGCACTTATATGAGTGCCCGAATGCCAAAACTCACATAGCAAGTCAGAAACACTGGTTTGAAGCATTCCAACAATTTAGAACAAGCTTTTTTATCCAGCCCTCGTGACCTGATGGACTCAATAGCTGAAAGCGAGTATTTCAGCTAGGTAAGTCTTAAAATTCCCCATCCTCAAGCATCTGTTCTTTGGCCCAGCCTAAAAGTTTCCTATCCCTGCCTTTTGAGATCGTTAACAAATTATTATCCTCATAATTTCTAGTTTCATGGCTTTGAAATAGGTGAAGGAAGATGCTTCTTGGTTAACCTATAGTTCAAACTATGAGATGTTTTCTGAACTTATAAAAAGTTGTCAGAAATTATACAGTGACTAAGTTATGACTCGTGATTTTGTTTTGCAAGAATTATAGATATTTTTTGTCGTCTACAAAAAAGATATAATATATTCAAGCTGGTTCCTGCTTTTCTCTTTGAATCATAAGATGAACATGTTTAACGATTCAGAAATTGCCCCCCCCCCAACCCAAAAAAAAGCATGATTGGAATTGTGAATTGTTGACTACATTCCATATAAGACAATAGTGGAAGATGGGGATTCATCAGACCAAACTTTCAAGAATAGTCAGCCAAAAGCTCAATTCCTCTAATAACAAGGAACATGTTTCCAACATTAAAAGGACACAAAAGAAGAAAGAAAGAAAACGAACGAGCATATTGGCAAGCCCAGCATTAGTTATTTGGTAGGGACTCCTTAATGAACTTGGTCTGGTCCTCGCCCAAGTTATTAAATTTGTCATGGGTAGATATGTGAGAAATGTTAAAGGGCATACCTGAAGCATGGTAACCTGAGCAGAGAGGTTAGTTGCTTCATTTTGCAGCGTCTGTACCTTCCTTTCCAGTTCATTTGTGTACCGAATTTTTCTCTCCTTTGATCGCGCAGCAGATTGCCTATTAGCAAGAATCCTACAACATAGGCATGAAACATGATAAGCACATAATACGGTAGCCATAAAATGGAAGCAATGACTTTTTTTTTTTGTTTTAAGGTAAAAAAATTTTTTTGCCCAAAATTCAGTTGAGAAAGAGAAAGAGTGAAGTAGCAGAAATAAACTGATCAACCTCCTAGCTCTCTTGGGGTCAAAGAGAGCAAGTTCAGCAAGCTTATCAGGGGCCATGGCCTTCTTCACTCCATCGATAGCCATGGAAGAGTCGGCCTCAAAAGACAACGACGATGACCCATCCATGGAATTGCTGTGCCTGTGATGACCCGCCCTTCTCTCCTCTCCACCTTTCCCGCCAAGCTTGTCCCCATCAACGCCACCAGTCAATCCCAGGCCGTTGAAAAAGTCAGAGTCCATGGACAAGCTCCGGATATGGCCAACAGGGGAACCGGCGGGCCTGGACCGTGAATTCCCGCCGTCGGATTCCTCCGACGGCTTCGAGACAAAATCCATGGCCGCAGGTACGTCGCTGCTGTTTGCTGTAGCGACGGCGGCGAAAGGCGAGGCGTTGTTGCCGGTGGAGTTGGGCAACGCCGGCGACAGAAGGTTGGAGATATCGAGGTCGGAAGGGTCGAAGAGGAGGAGCTCATCGAAGTTGGCGATGCGGAAGGAAGTATCAGAGTGGGCCCTACGGTGGTGGGACCCACGCTGTGGGGCGTCTGGCATCTGCTCGAGGTCCACCGTCATGGGCGGCTTTCCGACGAACTTGGGGTCCATGGAATATAGAAACTCTGCTGCTCTCTTTCTTCCAAAAGTTGGTGGGTTGGGCGAGAGGGAGGGAGGGAGGTAGAGATTCTTCTTCTGGTGTTGGTGGTTGAGGTGAGGTGGTGGGGTATAAATGGTGAGTGTCTGCTTGCAGGAAGGGGGCCGAGAGAAAGTGATGATTGACTAAAGGTTCAGTGGCCGAAGAAGGAACTGTGTTTGATTTTTGAGCTGCGTCACCAATTCTGGCGATCGTGCTTCAACTGATGATGAATCCCAAGACAATTTGTTGACTTTTACATCTCCAAGGCTTATTTCTTTCTCCATGCACCCGCCAATATTAGGTATTTATCTTTTCAATTACAATTATTCCTATTTTTTTGTTTTATTATTTCTTTTCCATCCATGACCACCCAATCGAAGGAATTCCCTCACACCTATCATGTCGAACTCA
The DNA here is from genome assembly GCA_025593235.1 of Vachellia pachyceras. Lineage (NCBI taxonomy): Eukaryota > Viridiplantae > Streptophyta > Magnoliopsida > Fabales > Fabaceae > Vachellia > Vachellia pachyceras. The sequence continues at coordinate 2,347 of JANTPZ010009688.1, read as the reverse complement.
CAATATCACCGTTTAGAAAAAGACTTTTGTCTGGAGATTTTGTTGGGAGAAGGGAGTTTACGGATTTTAAAATGGTTTTTATGGATTTCGAGATGATTTTTACGGATTTTGAAATGGTTTTGTTTCGGCTTGCGTACATCGTTGGGGAACAAAGTTCCCAAATATTTGTTTGGTTTACACATTCAAACTACGTTGTATGTAAGTCAAAATAAAATTCATCTCATATAATTACTTCAGAATTCGTAAAATCACTCTTCTAACATATTCCTAAATAAGTGCAAAAAGTGTTTGGGAATTAAAAATTGAATTCTTGAATCATTAGTCGGTAATACTATTATTAATATAGTGAATTTAGTCTTGAAGTATGTGTCGTTCACTAAAAAACGGGTATTTAGCAGCGGTTAATTAGTAGCGGTTAAACAAACCGCTACTAAATGATGCGTTTTGTACCGGTTTTGGGTCAACGCGTTACTAATATGTGACGACAATCTAGGTGTAACTTTTGTAGCGGTTTTTCAGAAAATTTGCAGGGGTTTCAATAAATGCAAACCGTTGCAAAAACGAAATGTCAACAGTCGCCGCGGTTACGGTAGCGGTTATAATAACTGCTATTGATTTGCGTCTCAATTTGTAGCGGTTGTTTCAAAAAAACCGCTGCAAAAACGAAGAGTCTCTCAATTAGTAGCAGTTCAGACAAACCGCTGCTAAATATCAAGATTTCCCAAGCCGGCGCCCTAGTTTTGTAGCGGTCATGGTAGCGGTTTTCCCAAAACCGCTACTAATTTGTAGCGGTTTGTCTAGAACCGTTACTAAATCAGCGCCTATATAATCCCTCCCTCCCCTCATTTTCGCACTTTCGACCTTTCAAAGCGTCGCATTATATGTTAGTTTAAAATATTTTTTATGTTTTTAATTTTAATTAATTGTTTTATTTATATTTTCTATTTTTTAAATATTTGTATTTATTTTAAAATCGTTTATTTTATTTTAACTAAATTTTCAAATTAATTTTTTTCATATGGTTGATCAGAATCAGAGCAGGAGGCCTGGGAAGCAGCATATGTTCCCCGACGTTGGAGATTGTCAGGAGGAGGGCGACATTATGTTGAACGTCGATGACTTCGAGCTCGACAATATCAACATTTCAGTCGAATAGGCTGAGATGTTTGAGGACCAGGAGATAGAGAGGGACCAAGGATTCCGGTGCCCTTCTGCTAGTCGATTGACTGGGTTCGAGGTCGACATTCGGGATAAGTAAACAATTAATACATTATTTAATTAAAATGTTGTATTTAATCTGTTTATTAATTAAGATGATTTAGATAATTTGTTTAATAATTTTAATAATTTATTTAATTTGTAATAATTTATTTATTAATAAATGATTATTTTTTAAAAATAATTGTATAAATTCAATTTTTAGATTCGACAGGGGCGACCGTTACGAGGAAGCTCACACTGAGGGATGTACACCAACTCCTTAGTGAGAAGAGGGTCGTCGTGGAGTGGGACGACATCACCCTACAGCCGCGGGGGAATGGTGATCAACTCTTCAACCGCTACCTGACTGAGCAGGGTGGGAACTTCCTCCAGTTCGACATCAGCATTGAGACCTGGAAGAGGGTCCAGCAGAGCCTAAAGAATGGTGTATGGGAGAAAGAAAAGGTAAAATTTTTATTATTTCAAATATTTAAATTATTTAAATTAATCTTTTTTATTTAATAAATAATTTACTAACTTTAATTTTGAAATCTATTACAGGGCAAGTTTGTTGTACAAGATGCGAACAGGGAGATGAAGCTTTATCCCTTGTTAGAGCTAATGAAGATGAATAAATAAGTCAGGTGCGTAATTTTTTTTTACTGATGAACATATTTGTAGCGGTTTTATAACTCATGCAAACATAATAAACCACTGCTAAAATCAGACCGATGCAAATTTCTGTGACCATAACCGCAGCAAATTTCCGTGACCATAATCGCTGCTAAATTAAAACCGCTGCAAATTCCTGTAACATAACCGCGGCAAATTCCGTGACCATAACCATTGCTAAAATCGAACCGCTGCAAATTTCCGTGACCTTGCTAATTGTCAAGGAAGAGCCTATAAATACCTCTCCCCCTCCCCATTTGTTTTTTACCTCTGGCTTTGTAGTGATTATATTGTGGGTTGTTACGATTTGTCTTCTACTTCTGGTTTGATATGTTTTTTATTTTATTTTTTGGTTGCTTAATATTTTTGCTAATTTATTTAATTAATTTTAAATGATTGGTTGTCTCTATATTTTGCTGGTTAAGTTTTTTCAATTATTTGTTGATTTAGTGATCTTTTTATTAATATTGTTTTA
>JANTPZ010009684.1:0-10011 GCA_025593235.1 Vachellia pachyceras | reverse complement strand
AAGAAAAAGTAGGAAAAAAGAAAGAGAAAGAAGGGAAAAGTATGAAAGAGAAATAAGAGAAAAAGTAGGAAAGAGGAAAAGGTATGAAAAAGAAAAACTAAATTTTAAAACCTAGGTTTCAAATCGAGGTTTTGTAACCAAAATAGCTTTTCAGAAAAAATTTTATATTTGGATAAAAACTAGATTTTGGGTCAAAACTTAAGTTTCAAGAAGCGATATCAAACAAACCCTTAATCTGTTCAATTAAGAAAATCAATTATACCAATATCTATGGGTACAATTTTAAAATTAGATGAATTAGTTATTTATAAAAGATACAAGTGTTAATTTTTTAAAACATTTTCTTTACTTATTATTTGATTTGAAATAACTTTTCTGTGAAAACTTTCTTACCATACGGCGTACGCTCTCAATAATTAATCGGGATAATTTTAAAATGGTTATAAATTTAAGAAATAAAACATATTAAGATGTTATATTTAAAATTAAAATAAATCTTGCAGCTAACTAAATATGGCAGTATTTTTTTTCCTTTAAACATGTCTCATTGTCATAGTAAAATACTAAGATCTCTGGAGATATGAGAATAGGTATATTATTGATGATACATTTTTCTGTAAGGCTAAAATATATATTTAGTTTTTTAAGTTTCCATCAAATTTTAGTTTGATCAATTAAATCTAAAAAACATATTTTTAGTCCCTTAATGTTAACACCGTTAATTTTACTTAACAAAAATTGCTAATTCAATCACCATACAATTAAACGAGGTTAAAAATGATTTTAAATATTGATTATTTAACATATTTATTTTTATATTTTAAAATTTTATCATATTTTATAGGTATATAATAACCGAATCACCATTTAAATTTACTAAATCACCATTTTGGGTTAAATAAAACTAACAACGTTAAGAATAAATAATTAAAAATGTATTTTATAAATTTAAGTGATAAAATTGAAATTTAACGTACATTTAAAAAAAATTAGATGTATACTTTTAACTTTTAACTTTTTGTGCTTATTAATTCACCCTATAATTTGGGTGAATCCTTAACATTTTTTTTTTGTCCAGAGTGAATCTTTATCCTAAAGACATACACAATTTTGTAACTTTAGGTGTGTGTGGGAGTTATTCTTGGGAGATAAAATGTAGTATAGAAACCAAAATGTATTTTGGATCAATAAGTGTTATTTGATAACGTACTTTGGCAAAAGTTATTTTACAGGCAAAATGCATTCTAGAGTCCAAAAGTTAAAAGAAGAAAAATAATTTATGATACCCATAATGTATTGCGCCTGTTTGGGAAGCCATTCTTCCCAACGGTGCACGTAAGCCGAGATAAAACCATCTCGAAATCTGTAAAAAACATCTTGAAATCCATAAAAACCATCTTGAAATCCGTAAAACCATCTCGAAATTCCCAAAATGCCTCGAAATCTGTAAAATCCATTTTCCCAACGGAGTTCCCAAACAAGCAAATTATAGGTCACGATTTTAACATTACAAGTCACGACATGAAAATTTAAAATCTCAACTTAGCATACTCCAAGTCGTGATTCGATACACTCAAAGTCACAACTTATATATGTTAAGTCACGACGTGAGACATTTAAACTACTTTTTATCATTTTATTTTTTTTATTTTTATCGTAATATAAAAAAAATATATGTATCATTTAATGAGATTCATTTTTTATTTTCACTTTTCATCAAAAAATCACTTTTATAATGTTTAACCAAATAAGTTTTCTCCTTTCCAAAACACATTTGGATAAAAATCAATTTTCCAAACATATTCTAACTAAAAGCTATTCTTTTAACTTGTTTTCAAACAAGCTCTTTATTTTATTGATAAAAAATAGTTAAATATGGTGAGCGTCGGTTAGCACTGAGAAAATGGATTCAACCCGCGGGCTGAACAGGGTTAGGGTTGGCAATTTTGCGGCATGCAAAAAGTCAGGCCGCACAGGCCCGACTTATACGGGCTGATACGGGCTAACCCGCGGGCTGGTGGGTTAGCCCGTTTTCATTATTATTTTTTTATTTTTTAAATGGAAAATTGGAAACCCATGACTGACGGACGGCGCAGACTGACACACTCAGTATTTATGACTGATGAGCTAAAAATCACAGTTCAGTCTTCACTCTTCAGACCATCGTCCATCGTCCTCTCCTAGTCTCCTCCAATAGTCCACTGAACTCCTTCGCCTCATCTCCTCCTGTTGTCCTGCATCTCCTCCACTGATATAGCAAAATCTGGTAAGTTACAAAACCATGATTTAAAGAACTAAAATCGTTTATCTTTCTTCTATATACTTTCAATCCAAGCTGTGCGGATCATCGTCCATGGCAGCGATCTGTTCCTCAGAAATCCTTCAGTAACTTGCGAACCTGCTCAAGCATCACAAACAGCACCACAGTGAAGGGTCCTTGCCTTGAAATCGTCGGTATAAATCCTTTATAAAGCGCCATCGGACCCTCTGCTGGCATCGTCTTCACGGTGCAATCTATGGCGCCGGAGTACGGCGGCTTCCCACCTTCCTCCACCTTCATGTTCATCACTCTCATGTTCAACACGTCCACTGGGCTTATTACCGCCGCCGCCACGAACCCAGCCACAAAGCTCGCTGTCACGTGGGTCCCGAACACATCACTCATCCACCCCTTCTTCAGTATCTCCTTCTTGATCTGGTCGTACGTCACCGGTTTTGTTTTGCTTTTGCTCTTCTCAGTTGTGCTTCGAATCTTCATCAATAATAATGTCTTCAAAAAGAAAAAAAATGGCGGGCTGGCGGGCTCGGGCTACCAATATGGCAGCTCGCTAGAAGTCGGGCTGCACAGCCCGACTCCTTTCAACCCGCGGGTCGCGGGCCAGCCCGTTTTCCCAGCACTAGCGTCAGTAGTGCCATGTCTTACCACGTGTCAAGAGGTAGTTAACCGGGTCCCACATGTCAGCCCTAAGCCCGTCTTTCCCTCCCCCTCTAAACCCTATCTCTGGGATCTATAATAATTAGGTTAAAGTATACTTTTGATCATTTAAGTTTGAATCAAATTTCATTTTAATCCTTTAAATTTAAAAAGCGCATTTTCAATCCCTCAAATAATGTTTACAAACACCTCACACCATTCTAGATACTTGAATCTAACATTACATACCAATTAATTGCATTGAACAATGTCAATGATAGTGTCAACCAAAATCAATCACATTCATAATCATGAAACTCATACCTAATGCTGTGATATGCAAGTTACTTTTATAAGATCCTTCAAACCATGAAATACATATATATCAATATCTTCATCAATTCTAAAAAGATTATAAGATTCCTGTCATAAAATTCTAAGAAATTAAATTCATCTTATTTTTAATTAGATCTCTGTAATTGTTGATTGGATCGTTATGAGTTCTCATTTATAATGCATCTACTCCTATATATAGTTTATAATGCGACTGATTTTAATTTTACTTAAATCTACTTGCACATTTTCTCCTACAATATTAATCATAACCTATACTCATTAGTGAGAAAACTATAAGAATTCACAAAAAACAAAACAAAAGTGTTAGGATGTAACTAAAAAAGAAGTAAAATTATAGAGACATGTACATTATATATATTATTTGTTTTTTTCCTGATTTTTTATTTTGTTTATTGCTAAAAATATATGTGGGGGACAGCTTGGAAGTGTTTATGAATATGTTGCCAACTTTTTGGTCACACATGTTGACTTAAAGCCTCCATTCATGTTATGGGGTCTCTTTGAAGCTCCACAAATTTCAGATAGCACACTGCAGCCACCACTGTCTTAATTTCTTATATATTTTTTTAATAGTTTTAATAATCAAAATCTAGTTAAATTTTCCCATATTAATGACTCAACATTTTTTTAAAAAAAATCGACATAATTCCAATTGATTTTTTTATAATGCCACTCTGTTGAAAGAAACGGGAGGTTAAGTGAGATTGATATGAATAATTATTTTACTTGAGATACTTCAAATGTATAATGAATCAATAAATAGAAAAAGATTAGGTATTTTTTTTAAAAAAACAAATAAGGAAAGTCATCACTCATCATTAAGAATCTCATATTAATAATGGGCATGAGTTGCCCTTATTTAAACTCAAACCATTCTTATTTAAGGCAAGTGTGTTTAATATATATATATATATATATATATTATGTTTTACACTATCGGCTAATATATAAAATAAATTTTAAAAGAAAGAAAGAGATTCTCCAGCTCAATCTATGCATAAAGATGAAAGGAAAGGGCTGATCCCAGTGGGAAGGCCGCAGGCCTAAGACTACCTCAGGGACAAATCCGTAATTTGACCCTTTTTTAAAAGTAAGAAGCGCGTTGACATGTAAAGCGAGCTCCGACGCGTGTTCCAAGGGACGGTGTTTTGTTTTTTCAAAAAAGCGAAGGGCAGTTTCGTCATTGGACTGATTCAACTGTTCAAGCAGTGCCGACTCTCTGACGGCAGTGGCAAATATGTAAATTAACAAGATACATTTATCTTATTTTAAAAAGAAGAAAACAGTAACCTTGCTCAATGGTTTCAAATTCGATCTACTTGTTTGGCACTCTATTTAAAAAAGATAAACGTTTAATAGTGTTTTTCTGTAAAATTAATGATCTCATCCATATATTTATCTCGACTCACATGAAAGTATTTATCCATTACGTTCCCAAACGGGCCCTTCTCCATTCACAGTTGAAAAATATTAGTTTTTAATTACAAGGAATTTCTGTAAAGTAGGCGTGCAAATAAAATAAGTTGATTTTTTTATGGGACTGAAGTAACAATAATACTTTGGCAAAAAAAAGAAGTAACAATAATAAGAGTCACTAATCTCTCTCCCGAAATGTATATAACAAGAGAAAGACTCTTGCGTGCCCAATGTTTAGAATTATGGGGCACTTTTTTCTGTGACATATTGTGCCCGTTTGAGAACATAGTAGAAAAGTATTTTTACGTAAGTCGAGGTAAATATATGGAGGAGATTATCTCGTTTTAAAAAAAAACACTGTTGAACGTGCTTTTGACTTTTGAAAACGTTATTTCAAACAAACCCATTATGTATTAAACTCTTTTTTTGGATTTTCAAGGTACAAATTAAAAATACCTTTTTCAAAAATCGGGTTAACGAGTATTAAAAATTAAGAATAAGTTAATACGAGGGAGTGAAGAAAATTGAAAAGAAAAGGGGGAGAAAAGGAGGGAGTTAGGAGTGATGGGTTGAAATAAGAGAGTGGAGAGAGTCAACAAATCAATGAATGCTTTCATACTATGCCACGCCCCCAAGCTCCCTACTTGTACGGCTTTTCAATTCCTCCCCCTCCATGATTTGCGCCCTTTCATTTACTACATGATATCCGACCTGGACATACCCTCTGTCGTTTAGTATAACTTCAATTTAGAAATGATAAAGCGGGTCAACTCATCACATTGGATTCAAATATCCACCCACATGCCGGCTAAAAATGCATCTTTTCATTTTTTTTAGTAGTTAAAATAAAATATTCTTTTTTATAAATTTAATTTATAAAGTCGCACCATAAATTGAACGTCAAACATCTAATTCAATTTTCAAACGATACACCTGAAAGGTATACAATACATTTCATAAGGGTAAATTTAAACGTTACAATTCAAATTAAATATAAACAATAAATCAAATAATTAATAATAATATAATATTATGTAGGTTTATATTATGATTAAAAGTTGTTCACATATTTTTATTAACCAATTTTATTCAATAAAAAGGGGTTGGTGGGCCCAACCATAGGGTTAGCATACCTTGGGTTGGGCTAAAAGGATCTTCATTCTGACGAGCCACTTTTCAACCAATCCAACTCGTCATTTTTTGGATGGGTTGGCCCGCGGGCTTAACCTATATTACCGATTTTAATTTAAAGCAATCCAATCCAATTAGATAAGCTCATATAATGAAATTAAAACTATATTGATTGGTCTAACTTGATCAGATTTTGAACCAAATGATCAATCAAATTGGTCAGTTATGGTTGGGGTGTTTTTTATTTAAAATATTATAATTTAATATTATAATTTGAATATGCCTTTTATTGGATGGTCAAAAAAAGAATATGCCCTTTATTTTTCAACCACAATCTCACTATGTGCACTTGTCGAACTTGAACTCCCACCCTCTCACACAATCCTTTATAAATCTGCCTCTCTATCTTACCCCGTTGATTTTTACTCACCATTTGTTCTCCATATCTTCAATCCTTTTGCGATCAAGTTTTGTGTTTGACTAGGGTAAATTTTTTTTTTAAAAAATATACTTTACTATTTTTTCAAACAAAATATGTTTGTTTGAAAATTTGTATGTTGGCAAAGAAAAAGGGGAGAAAATTTGCAGAGCATTGGCTAAATCTGACCGATACATAATTTAGATATGGTTCGGTCAAACATGGGCAATGAGTAGAGTAGAAAGTTATTTTAAGAAATTAAAAATTATATATGGAAATAATCAAAAGGAATATTGACCTTATCATTATTTTTATTTTTTTATTAATACCTAGTCAGTTACCGTCATACATAAAAATGCGCCACCCTATAAATGCCTTTTTTTCATTAAAGGTTGAATAGAATTAATTTTTTGATCCCTCATTTTTCCCTATATTTATATCCATTTCAATCTTTATTTCCATCTCCATTTCTATTTCTAACAAAATCAATTCCAGCGTACCAAACGAGTTATAAGTGTCTTCTAAGGAGAATAAAATATAATGTTTAATTCTATATCACTGTACAATTAAAAATTATATTAAATCACCATTCAAAGCTTTAGGCTGAGAAGATAAAACAATTTTAAAAATGTGTTTCAACTTTATACTATGTACATAATCTACATGATAAATAAAATAATATAAATTATTCCTTTCTATGTGGAGATGGATTCTTAAACATAATGTTACTTAGGGTCATTAATATAAGAGTTATATAACTAATTTTGTGTTATAATGATATCATCCTTATTATGTTTGAATGGAAATTTCTTAATATATATATAATCAATAGTAAGAGAAAATATCATAGATTTTGAAAGATAAATTGAATTGATTTTTTATATTTGTGATTAAATTCAATCTCAAATAAATCTCATGTTAAGGATAAAAAATATTGTGAAATATTCGATTTTATGTTCGGTTTTACGAAGTGGAAATTCCGGGATAACTAAGCAAATCTGTCTTATTATATTACATATGAGTTCCTAGCGTAGTTATCAAAGCGAATAGTGTGCATGTTTAGCAAACCTTTTCCTCGACAGTGTATGTAAGTCAAGATAAAAAACATCTTGAAATTAGTAAGAAGCATCTCAAAATCTGTAAATTCTTTTCAGAATCCATAAACTCATTTCTTCCAACGGATTTCTAAACACACACAGTATCCATTTACTTGTAATTTTTAGTTTGTACTCTCATATTCCTTCTTAATTTTAAACCTAAATGCCTCTTAAGACTCATTTAAATTCAAAACATATTTCTATTTAAAAGGATAAGCACACCAGTAATCTTTCCATTTGTAATAAAGGTTCATGTTACCATTAGGCTATAAGATCAATAAACCTGTTTGGGAAAGTTTTTTCCATATTGCATACAAGTTGAGACAAAATCCCTCTCTACTTACCCCATTTTATGTAAAAGTACGCCTCCACCGCTTTACTAAACTGTCCCAATAATTACTTGAAGATTGATAACGGTCCCAATATAGGAAATTTATTTTTTTTATTTTGTTTATTGTGTTGTTGGAATGGTAGAGAAGAAATGGAAAGAAAAGAGAGATGAATAAAGTAGGTTATGTATTGATTACGTAGTTTGATTCTGAAGCAAATTAGCCTCCTCCCCTTTGTCTCATCAAAGTTTCCATGCTTTTACACTGTCTTCTCCTGAAAATTTCAACATAATCTATCCCTATCATACCACATCAAAGCCATTCAAAATACATTTTGTTAAGTAAAGTTACATAATCTAAATATAAGAAACATGTAGTTGGTCAAAAAAAAATATAAGAAACATGTAATTCTCTAATAATAATACCATAGTTACATAGTTTTCATATGATGAATTATACATTTACAACCATATAATTGACATTAAATTTACACTAATGAGATTAACTCTAATAAAATACATCAGTTCTTCGCAACATAGCAAACCGATTGCCTTTGATAGAGATACAAATGTATGAGAAAGAGAAAGAAAATGAATTGAAATAAAAATATTAATTTTTTAAATTTTTTTTACCAAAATAAATGTTCACAAAGTTATTTCTGTCCTTCACATGATTTCCATGTCTATACAAAAAAGTCTCATTCCGTTTCGCTAATCTCTTTTATGACACATCAAAGAAAGAGTTGAATGCCTAGGAAATAGAGAATTGCCTTATACTGGAGAATTAAAAATATTGATAAATTTACCTCTCAAAAAAATTAATGAATAAAATATCGTAAAAATTGGTAAAGTTACTGTTAGGTGTTAGAAGTAGTTAATCTGATTGTCATTAACAACTACTCCAACCTTAATAACAACCGGATCAGTTACTTTTAGGATCTGATACTAGTTTTATTAATCTTTATAACTTTTTACCTATCAATCTTAGTTGTTGGAATTTGATTGTGAATTTCCCATAAATATTTACCAAGAGAAGATGATCCATTATTACGTTACGAAGAACGACGATCAAATTTTGACATTTATTATTAAGATTTATTTTTTTTAAAAATCATTTATTCATTAGCGAGATTAATTTCCCATAAAAAATAGCAGTGACCTGGTAAGCCGGTGAACCAGTAAACCCTCGAGGTCTTCACCTTCCTCCGCCGTGCCACACTTTACATATACGAGGACGCACGCACCAAACCAAATCCACTCTCCCTCCCTCTTTCTCACTTCTCACTCTCTTCTTCTTCATCATCATCCTCCTCTCTCTGCCTCGATCGGAATTCGTGCTGGTTTGTCTCTGAGTGATCAATGGCAGCATAGGGTTGCGTTTCCGGGATCTTTGAGCTCTTTCGGCCTGCCTTTCGCTTTTCTGACGCTAAACGACGAGTCAAACCGCGTTTTATCAGAAGACGGTATCGTATCTTCTTCTTCCTCTTATTGGGTCACCTTTTCTGACACGAGTGTGGTGAATGGTAATATGATTGGGGGTGGGGGGGGGTGGCAGAGTCTAGTCCAGTGTTGTTGTCTCATATTCTGCCTGTTTTGGCTAATCGTAACGCTTAGCAGTGATATTGTCCTCTGGTTCTTCTGCAGCTTATGGATCTGAATCATCTGATATATTCTTTGTACAAATCCAAGCCTCGTAACTGTAAGTTACACAATTGAATACTCTTTCAGTGTACTATCTACTATTGGTGATACTATTCCCACAGGAAAAAATAGTAAAAAGAAAACCACTTGTTTAGCTCTGTCTGGTTTGTGAGGATAATTGAAGGGGAATCCTGAATTGGTTTTAATGTTCCTTCCCCTTTGCACTTTGCATTGGTGATACTCTTTGGTTTTTATGCTTTAGTTCATTTTGTCGGAAAACGGAGGCCGGAATTTCTTATTTGGCGCCGGAGAAACCTTTCTGATGAAGAAAACTTGCTTCTTATGACATTCATTTTACGTACAGTACCAAACCGGTGATTTCGTGTTTAGCGTCCGAGAATATATCTCCTGATTAATGAAGACATTTGGTGCATCGTTTACTTACACTTCTTCTGTAAATTGCAGAGTTTCCCTTCAGTCCCGCGCTGAATAATTGCAGAGCAACCGGAAATTTCGCCGGCGAAACATATTATTCAGAGTTTAAAGGTCAAAGAATCTATAGATTACAATTTCGGAGGAGAAAATCAATGGGAAAATTGACGAGTAGAGATTTGACACAGATCTACGCGATCTATGGAATGGACCAATGGCAGACCCTAATCTTTCTATTATGTCAAGCAATCCTCTTCTCTATCCTTTCCGTACTCTA
>JANTPZ010009683.1:0-12854 GCA_025593235.1 Vachellia pachyceras | reverse complement strand
TGAACCTATACTAGATTTGTACTTTAATAAAAAAATATTTATTGAGAAGATCATAAAAATCATATTTATTTAGAAGAATTAAAAGTTAAAATATAAATTTAAAAGTATTCAATTTCCCATAGCTAAATCTCTTACTTTCTCTCCTACAATCATGATTTTTACAACAAAAAATTAAAATAAAACTAAATTAACCATATTCATATAATATATTTTTAAATTTTTAATATGGATATTTATATTTTTATATAATTAATTTTTTATCTAGTTTATATTATAAACACTAATATAAATTAAACTCTCTTAATCAAAATAAAATTAAACTTATTTTATATTTTATCATAACAAATCACGCAAGTTCAAATGATAAAAATAAAATCTTACATTAATAACGTAATAAATAAATCATTTATATTGTGATTTATCATAATTTTATTGATTAAATGAAAATTTAATCGATTATTTTGTTTTTGGTTTACACAAAAGTATTTTTTATGGGAAGAAATTCAGAATTTAGACGACCACTTTAACATAAAATATAATAAACCATTTGAACTTTTTAAATTTTATCAGCATTACATGATTTTTTTAAAAAAACCACATAAATTCCTTCTAAAATAAAATTAAATTAAACAAATTTTTTATTTGTTTAAGATTATTTTATCTTTGTTTTCTAGCCAGATCGAAACATTCTTCAACAACAACAAAGTTTTATCTAACTAAATGGGATTAGTTATATAGATTACCCCGTAAAACTTTCTTCAACGTATATAATAAATTATATATGATCTCAAGTTTTATTAAAATTAATTACTTTATATTACAGATTTGCACATGGCTTTGTTCATGCGCATTAAATGTGTGAGAAGCAAACGACACTTCAATGATCACTTTATTTTCTAGTCAACTCTTCTTGCACATTGGCTTCCTACTTCATTCTCAGCATTCCAAAGTTTCCAATCCTACAAACACGGGAAAATGAAATGTTAGTTTTGAAATCTATGGCAAACTAACCGACAAACAATTAAAATTAATTAAAAAACATTTTCATTCTAATCAAATTAAAAACCCTTTTATATATTTATCTCGGATTGTAGTAGAATCATCTGAGAAAGCTAATCCAAACACTAATAATGATTTCCTCCAAACTTTACAAATGCTTTTCGAGGGGAATGAGGAAAGGCTTGCGTTTTGAATCGTAGGTTTGTTGCACTTATATTTGCCACCAACAATTTTTACCGAAAGGTAGTTAGGTTTGGTGATCAAGTCGCAACGAAGCTCTATGATTAAAGTTAGGGTCCGTTTGGTAAAGCGGTGGAGAAGTACTTTTACCTTTTACAAGGTAAATGTATGAAGGAGATTATCTCATTTTGCGAAAAAACACTGTTGAACATAGATTCCAAAACTAACATATTTAATCTATTTGGAAATACATCCTAAGCACGTGAATGACATTGAATCTGTTTGGAAATACAGTGGGATAATTAACTTATTTGCATAAGAATTTATGGAAAAGTGATATTAGAAATAAGTCATATTGTAAAAGTGATTTGTGTTTGGAAAAGCGGTGAAAGAAATGACTTAAATGTAAAAAGTTTAGTATTTTAACTTGTTGGCAAAAGCAACTTATTCTCACAGGCCTTCCCAAACAGACAAAAAATGTGAACAGTAACTTATAAGTACTCTTGACACTGTGCACCATACTTTTGGCTTTGGAAAAGCGTTACCAAACACGCTCACTATCTAAGGGTGTGTTTGGGAATTCCGTTGGGAGAAAGAAGTTTAAAGATTCTGATGTATTTTGTGGATTTCAAAATGGTTTTATGGATTTTGAAATAGTTTTTATGGATTTCGAGATGGTTTTTACATATTTTGATATATTTTTATCTTGACTTACTATACCTTTGAGGAAACGGTGTTTCTAAACAAGCATTAAATATATCCGAAGCACGTCAAACAATTTTCAACCGTTTTCTCCTCACTAGAAGCTATGCCAACTCATCCACGTACATAATCACTTATGAATCTTATCTTTTTTATATGATCACACATCTATATGAACATCTTTATTTCGACTACTTTCACTTCGCAAAAGAGCAGAAATTTAATGAAGTTTACATATGAATGTAACTATAGGGGGTTGTGTATTTTTTATTATTACATTCAAGTTTAAGTATAAAATCTAGTTACCTACTATTTATGGATGTTAAGAAAGTTACATTGTTTATTTGTCATAGTCATGTATAAGATTGCACAATTTTTCTAAAATGCTCATGAAAATTGAAGGAGAACTTTAAATTTGCAAAACACACAATAAAATTAATGGAAATATTTTGAAAAAAATATGAAATAAAGGAGAAAAAGACTGAGATATGATTAGAATGGTAAGAGTTGTTCAAAGACTATGTGTTCAATCCTTTTTAAATACAATCGTGTAATTGTTAAGGTAGCGGTTTAAACGAGTCTTATTATGACTCAATTTAGATTAATTTAATTTATAATTTTTTGAAGGGATGGTTGGTCAAGATTCTATGCGCTTACGCAAAAGAAATACTTCAATTAAATCATATTTATAACATAAATATTATTAAATAAAATTACGTTTGACGCTTTAAACACGAAAGAAAAACGCAATGAAAGTTTTGAATTGTTAGGTTGGGATAAAAAATTTGAAATCCGAGATTTAGACCCTGGAAATCCAATGGTTCTGAAACGAAACTGGTAGCGTACTCATAATGTAGCGTATCATATCCCACCCACTCAAAAGCCTTTTTAGGTGTTTCAAGATACATCTCATTGGACACTTGGCACTGATCTCTCTCTCTCAGGCGCTGACCATCTTCCTCACCACCTGCAACTCCCCCTCCCTCTCCCTCCTCTCTCTTATGAGTTCAGAGAGAGATCGCTGCAACTCACGCCATTTCACATGGATAATGAAAACATGTTTCCCTAATCCTCACCAAACCACCACCATTTCTCCCCAGCCCCACCACCATTCCGCCACCACGACTCTTCCCATCACCACCATATCCTCTCTTCCAGACGACGTCCTTTTGGAATGCCTCTCCAGGGTCACATCCTCTTCCCTTCCTTCTCTCTCCCTCGTCTGCCGCCGCTGGGCCTGCCTTCTTCACTCCCCCATTTCTCCGATCTCCGCCGTTTCCGCTCCCTACTTCACCATTCAGTATTCGCCGTTGCTGCCACTGATTCCGGCTTCTGCGCTGCCACTCTCACCGATGGTGCCTGGAAGATCGCTCTATTCCACCCGTTTTACGACGCCGTTGCGCTTGATGATTTCCACTGCTTGTTGGCTCATGCGCGATTGGCTTCCTTTGGCCCCAGAATATTCATCGTCGGAAAGAATGCGATGGTCAGGTATGATACTTGGACCGGCACTTTAAGTCCTAGATCGGCGATGACTTTCCCTCGGAAGAAATTCGCCTCTGCCATTGTTTCTGGGAAAATCTACGTTGCCGGTGGTGGTTCAAGGTCCACAGCAGTGGAGGAATACGATCCAGATCTGGATACCTGGAGCGTGGTATCCCACGCGCAGAGGAGGAGATATGGTTGCATTGGGGCTTCTGTGGACGGATTATTCTTCATTATTGGTGGACTCAGATTAGGCGTGGCGGGCGAGGGGAACGAATTTTCACGCGTCACCGGTGGGGCCGAGGCGCATGCTGCTTATGCAAGCTCCATGGATTTGTTCGATGTGGAGGCCCGAGTCTGGCTTAAAAGCCGGACGGTACCCGGGGGAGGATGTGTGGTGGCAGCTTGTGCCGCCGCCGGTAACGTGTACGTTCTAACCAGCCACGCGGTGGAGCTATCGTTCTGGAAATTCAACGCACGTAGAAAAAGTTCCAACCACGGCGGCGGAGGGACATTAGGAGAATGGTGTAGAATCAAGAGCCCGCCGTTTCCGGCGCAGGTGAGGATGGACACGAGGATGAGATTCAGCTGTATAGGAATGGGAGACAAAGTGATGCTGATCCAAGTGAATGGGTGGTGCGTGGATGAGATGATGAGAAGTGGACGGAGCGTGCGGGAAGGAATGGTTCTGATTTATGATTGCGGCATGGGAGAGTGGAGGAGAGCGGCGGACTTGCCGGAGGTGTTCCGACGCGCCGCCTACGTGGGTGTCGAATGCTGAGAAATTGGCATACAAACCAGCAGACAGCAGAGCATGAGGCCTTTATAGGCCGTATCTCTAGGCAGGGACCAAGTGGGGTACGAAGTCCAAAATAGGCATCCAATCAAGTTCATTAGAAAAAAAATCAAAAAGAAAAATCCGATCTATCTTGATTTTTTAAAAATAAAATAGATATTTTTTTTTTAAAGAATCGATATCATGTAGACATATTTGGAAGTTGTCTCGCATTGTAAACACTTGTGTGAAAAATTGGTTAGAAATAACTTATATTTAAGTTTAGATAAAACTCTTGTTTATATATTAACATTCGTTTATGTAAAATTACTCTTACAACAGATTATTAAATATCCATTAAAATTCTTTTGGAATCTTTGTGATGCATTGCTTTAGATAATGAACATTTTGAATAAAATAGAGGGTTCATTTGGAAACGCGGTAGAGAATTATTTTTACGTAAGTTGAGATAAATATGTGAAGGGAATTATCTTATTTTACGAAAAAACACTGTTGAACATACTTTTGACTTTCCTCGATCTTTTGTCAACCAAGCTGGGAGTAAGTTTGTGCACTTTTTTGTTGTTTGCATGAAAGGGTCGTGTGTTTATGGGTAGAGACGTGGTTATATACACATATGAGTGTATATATATTCATGTATATAGATTTGTATGAGGAATACTGAAATGATAAAAAGATGGGAAATAGAATCTAGTTAACATTATTTTAATTGTATTTTATGGGTGATTCATGACTTATTTAAGCATTCCCATGATTAGTGGAGGAAATATTTTTTCAACTTGATAAATATATAAAATAAGTTTTATGATAATTTATTTAAATGTATTTTTGTAATTGTCTTTGGGAGAGGATGGTGTTAAATGTAAGGGAAATTGTTGGACCTATAGCTTTGGTTAGTCTGTTTGGGCAACCAAAATCCATTCATACATTTATCTAGACAAAATTTCTCTCATATATTTACTTCAAAATTTATATCCGTTCTTCCAATGGGCTATCCAAACCAACTCCCGAAGGAAGTGGCTTTATCTATAATTCAAGACACTATGATTGATATTGACTAAAGTCTAGAGGTATAAAAATAATTGAAGATGAAGTAAACTTTAAGTCATTGAATTTGACTTTTGGCATTTACTAGCCTTGCCACTTGTAAATTGCAATAGAGAGAGAGATTTGGATCTCTCCATGTTCTTTTTTTGTATACTCAATTTTATCTTTTTTTTTTTTTGCCAACGTATACTCAATTTTATCTGTTTATTCATGTCTCGATTTTATTTTATAGCAATATATTTATTATCATTACTCTAGTTGATGAGTTACTAACGGGTTATATATTAATTAGTGCCATGTTATAGACTTGTTGGTGAGATCAATTTTAGAGCTATTTTGCTTGTTTAAAATTAATCAAATAAAAAAAACCATATATTTGATTTGAATATAATGTGCTTGGGAAATCCTTCCCCTAACAGTGCATGCAAGCCAAAGTAAAAAAATATTTTAAAATTTGTAAAAAGTATTTTGAAATCCGTAAATTCTTTTTTGATTCTGTAAATTCTTCTTGGAATTCATAAACTTCTTTCTCTCAACGGATTCCCAAACGCACACAATGAACGTGATACTTCACATGAGTCATAGGTTGGTCAATGAAGAAAAATATTTGGGGAGATTGTAGTCACTTGATAACTTTTAATTATGATCCAAATGCTCATAGTAATAAATTGATGAATTATGAAGTTTTACATTAGTATCACAATTATTGAGGAAATTACTATGAAGTCACAAAGTAATTTATTTAATCATAAGAAATCTCAATGATAAATGAAAAGTATAAATCTGATTCCATTTTTATATTGAAATTTGTCATTACATGCTCATTAATTATTATTTCTTTGCTCCTATTTAGAGGGTAGAGACGTGTTTTATTTGGTCATATTTACAAATCACATCACTAATTTTTACGTCAGCATACAATTTTATTCATCATTTATCATGTATTAATTTTACTCTTATGTGTTATAATGGATATTAAATAGAGATAAAATTAAAAATTAATTGAATTTTAAATATACAATTAATTAAATTTAAAGTTTTATTTAATCTGTCTGGTATATGTTTGAAATAATTTATAAATAATACCCTTGAAAATTTGGGTAATTCAATATGTTCATTCAAACTACTTTGTGGTAATTCCCCTTAGTTACATCTAGGGGTGAGAAAATGGGTTGAACCTGTCTAAATATGGCGGGTTGAGCTCACGGCCAACCTTCCGTTTTTAATTTTTTTAATATATATTTTATTTTTTTACCTTTTTCATTTCAATACTTTATTACGAAGAAAAAAGTAATATCAAATTATATTTATAGGAAATTATTGAAAATTTATTGATGAGATTGAAAAGAAAATCATGTAAATATGTTATCTCATAGAAAAAATTAAATAAAAAAAAGACTTTTTTTAAAAAAATAAAAGTTGTCGGGTTGCAAGTTTGCAACCCATTAGGATGGCGGGTGCATTCTTGCATCTCTTATGTAAGTCCCACATTTCTCTTCCCTCTTACTTCTCCAACACATGGCAAATGACTTAACAAAAATCTATTTTACTTGATAATACCAGATTTTATCCATGTTTGATTTAAGTAGATCTTGGACAATATTGAGCTACTTCAAAATTAAAATTGATAAACACTTCTATATTTGTGTGCCATCACTTTAATTTATTTATAATGGGATATGATAAGTTGAACTTCTTGCATCTTTAGATATTATAATTTTTTTATCTCTTATTGATTTAATTTTCTATTTTAGTTGACGAAAAGTAAACAACACAAGTTTCCGGTGTGATGAGGAAGAGTTGGAAAAAAAAGGTTGCGAGGGTCTCGTGGTGATCATTTAGGCGATAAGGTTTTTGGAAAGCTTTTCTTCTTTTACTTTCTTTTGATACCAAACATAATCATATTTCCTAATCATTTTGAAAGCACTCTCATGTGATTCTATTATTTTCCACCAATGTGGTCAATTTATAACTTTGTTGTTTGTGGCTCGATGACACTTGATATCGTTTCTCAATATTTATTTTTAAATGTAAATAAAGGTCGATGCTTTAAAATGAGAGATGAATGAGTTATTTTCTTTTGTTTTTTAGGTGGAGCATCATGTATATGTATTTCGCACCTACCTCATTTCAACTTGGAGGATTTAATAAGGGTTTAGACTAATTCAGATCAAGTCGGGAAGGATTACAAGGGTGTCAAAACCTTACCATCAAGTATTTAACAATGTGCGTTTCCAGAGCTCGAATTCAACATCTCTAGTTAGATTGATATGACCTCTCACCATTTGAACCAATTACTTGGAGGTCATGAGTTCTTTTATTTGAACAAAGGATTCAAAAGAAAATCATTAAGATAGCTCCTACCTTCGATTTTAAACTAAGAGTTAATTGACCTTTTTTTTTGAAGAGTTTAAAAAATCCTAAATAAAGTAATTAATTCTAACATATATTTTAAAATATTTATATATATTAGATTATATATCAGTTTATAAATCAGATGAATTAATTTTTTTAAAAAGGATAAATCTATCGATTAATTAGCTTTTATAATCTTCTCTGAAAAAAATAATCTTTATATTATATTGTACCAAGGAATACATATTTCCTTTGTGTGTTTCATGGGAATTGGTTTTTTTTTATTGTTAACAGTTCACACTTTATTGGAGACGTCAATTCCTTTTTTTTTTGAGCAAAAATTGTGGACATTAAATTCAGTGAAAGTTAAAATTGAAAGCATTTTCTTTAAGGGTAATAACTACCACTCATTAAGAATACTAAATTGGTTAATTTTGCTAAAGAGGACCTACTAAAAAGAAAACAAAGCTAAAGTGGCCTATTTCCAAATCCAATGAAAATATAAGGATTGAAAGCACTTCCCAATAATTTTAAAGTTTGAGGCCATGGTCCCTACCTTCCATCTTATATCTACTTATGATGTATATAATGGGTTTATTTGTCGGAGAGTTTAAAAAAACCAAATGCACGCTCAACAGTGTTTTTCTTCAAAATAAGATAATCTCCTTCACATATTTACTTCGGTTTACATAAAAATACTTTTCTACCGTATTTCCAAACGGACATAATATATGGTTCCTTGGATTCACGAAGACTATCACATGTGAGTAATTAGGGAAAGGGATTCACATGTGGGAATGGCTATGCCCTATGCATTTGTTTCTTATGGGTAAATGTGGATCCTAGAGAAAACATATATAAGGGAGAACAATTATAAATGTAATCACTAAAAAGTTCTCAGAGTAACGTGCTTTTATAAATTTGACGTAGGAAATGATTTGTTTATATTCATTTTTAATAATTTATTAGTTATTTCTCGCTAAATTTGATGATAATGTTTGATGGAGATGTGGAGCATTGGACAAAGTCATATGGTGGGGTGTCCCTATATATTCTGAGAACGACAAGAATCTAGCAACTTTAATTTAGAATGCAGCTACCTAGCTTAGCTTAGCTAGTTAGTGTTAGAATACTTGATTACTCCTTCAATGTAATGTCATTTTTTAATTAAAATATTTCAATTATTTTTTAATATCCCATAAATTTTTTTTATTATTTTTCTATCTCCATAATCCATCGTAATAGATACCTTTGAGACAATGAGAAAATGTAGTTGAAATATTTTCACTCAAAATGGTAAGGATGATGTGTCATTACGCAAGTATAAGAGCTTGTTTGGTTTCTCTTCCTAGAATCTAGATTTGGTTTTAAAATCTAGGTTTTGTCCAAGTACTCACATTTTTTAGAAAAGCTATTTTGATTACAAAACATTGGTTTAAAACTTAGGTTTTGAAAAAGTTATTTTTTTGTCAAATCACATATTCTTTCTAATAAATTTTCTCTTTCCTACTTTTTCTTTTTTTTAATCAAAACATAGATTTTAAGGTAAAATCTAGGTTTCTAAACTCTTACCCACACAAATGCCAAATAATAAGAGGTGGAGGTGATGCAATGATGCAGTAATGTTCAGCTCAAGATAAGCATAGTGCTTTGGGAATTTTGGATTCTCTGCATCCTAGAAATGAATTTACCACATCTAGCCACTTAACTCCAATTCATTGATTAATCTTTGGGTTTGTAACTTGTCACGTACGTGTCTATTTTTCTTGAGAAAAAAAGCAAAAGGGAAACTACATTTGAATTGATGGTTATGTTCTGATTCCCCAGTTCACATTTTGAGAGAGGTCAACAGCAAGCAATACTTTCTTCACCTATACATAGACAACACCAGAAATAATATTTTTAATAGTCAAAAGAGAGCATATGGCAAGTTGTGAGACCAATGGATTGACTTAGTGATCAAAATTGAATCACTGCACATAATGCAGTCACTCAGTGACTGCAGAGAATCCATATCCCAGTGTTTCAGACTCAAGACTGATGGTTTTGAGAAACAAGCATGTATAGGCCATAAAACTTTTCAAATGGTATGCATTTCGGAAAACTAGAGGCTATAATTTCTTACATTTAGTCATTAAACATGCACCATACAGATGGAAGAATATATATATAAAATAAAAGAGTAACAACTCATCAGACTTGAAATTCAAGTTGTGCGTGCTTGTGTTTTGGGCACAAAAATAACTGTAAATGGGCTATATTTCTTTGCAAGGTCCTTTGATAAATGACTGCATGTGTTTGTGTTGTGGTTTTCACTATATTGGTCTGAGAAGTTTAGTACAAAAATCTTACATTTAAAGTCTGAACTCCTTGAACTTGTGTTTGGGGCCGAAAAGCCCTAAAAAAAATTATGCTTATATTTTCGACAACTTCAGTTTGTAGTTCTGTCATGAGTTGAAGAGCGGAGGACATGGCCGAAGATTTGGTATAAGGAGTTGGGATTTAAGTGGTAGGCGCTTGAAGTATTTGACATGAAGCTTGAATAAGAAGGATGAACTTCACTGAAAAGAAACTTTTATTTGAAAATGAAGTAATAAAGTACACTAACTTTTGTATTTCTCTCACATACACTCAAGTTCCTCACTTACACACACTTTGCTTTACTCTCTCAACTCACTCAATTCTCTCAATTCACCCACACACCACATATTTATATTCTTCCACCTCCTTAATGAACAGTTGAAATCATTTTGATCCACGGCTTACATTTTGCATATAGACAATTCTATACAAATATAGAAATATCATACACATTTTAGATCTTCTACATTATTTTAGAATGGATTATTCTCCATAAGTTACTAGAACACTACATAAGTTTCTGTAATCATTTAGAACCTTTCAGCGGCTTCCACAACACTCCAGAACCTCTTAGGGACTTCCACAATATTTCAAAACCTTCCAGAGGCTTCCACAACATTCTATAACCTTCTAGAATATTCTAAAGCATTCCATAATATTCCAGAACATTCCGGGGGAGAGAGAGTTGTTGATTATTTAATACAAGAAAGAGTTTTATATTTACTGCTAAAATATTGAGACTGAATTCTGTTTAAAGTGTTGCGTTTTGATGTTGAAATTCAGCCCAAGCATATGAAAGTTCATGGTTAACAATTGTGGTTTTCAGTTCTTAGACTCGGCATCTAGGTTAGTTTTGGAATGCAGAAATTTTTCTGGAGTTGCTTGTCAGTTTTAGTTGTAAATGACTTTATGATGGAGATGGAAAGGGAAGAAGAAATCGATGATTAAAGAGTTTATAGGACTTGAAGATAGCGAAAAATATTTCAACGACGAATAATTCGTTTTAATTTTTACTTTATTATTATCATCTTTTGTTGTAATTACATTCTAAAATGTTCTATCATTCATTCTCATTTATTATAATTAAATTAAAGCTTTTTTATTAATTTATAGGAAAAGGTTTAACTCTATAAATAACACTTCAACCCTTTTACTTTGTATGTTTTATGATTGGAATAATAATAGGCTTGTTTGGTTAGCCCGTTTGGGCAATCAAAATCGATTCCTACGCTTACTGATATAACATTCCTCTCAGATATTTACCTCGGAATCTGTGTCTGTTATCCTAACGGGCTATCCAAACAAGCCCATTAAGTTTCCTCTTCCTAAGTTTTCTTTTCCCTCTGTTCATATGATTTTGCCTTACTTCTTGCTACCCTCCCTCCTCTCCAATCTCTCTATTTCTCTCTCCGTCTTCCCTATTCTCCCTCTTCCCCTCCATCGTCCAGCATCACTTTAATCTTGCAAGACTGAATATGCCTCTTATGACATGGGTTGCTTCCTATCTTCTAATGATAGAATTATAGAGCTGATTATACTATAGAGTTAATCAATTTGTCTAACCAGCTGAGGATCCCTCTGCTTGGGAAGTAATAAAATTCTATATGGTATTTAAGAAGTTATTGACCATTATTACAGGAGCTACCACGCATACATGTCATGACTTTGGCTAATAATTGCAATAACCCGGAGAATGCAAGTCTTTTCATTGATGATTTTTTATTAATCCTAAAATCATTACTCACAAATCTTTATCTTGATTTTATAAAATATTTTTAAATTTTGATCGTTGTCCCAAATTGCACCTCCGCAGCCATAGTGCCCATTTTGCAGAACAGTTTCAACTGTTTGAAGGTGGACAAATCTTCACTTGAGTTATTCGTATTAAAATAGGGGGAGCAAGTGGTTCTATAGAATTTGTAGTTACTCAATAAATATTCACCAGTAAAAAGTTATCCAGAAAAAATTCGCGGGTATATTTCCTGTAGATTTTTAATTCTGCAAGTAAATTTTCTTGCTAATTAAAAATCTGCAGTAAATATTAAATTTTTTTAAAAAAGTGGAAAAAAATTACCTGCGGATTTTAAATTTATAGGAAAAATTAATTTTTTTTATAAAAAGTACATGCGTATTGGAAATTTGCAGGAAAAATTAAAATTTTTAAAAAAATAAAAAAATATCTACAGATTTCAAATTTGCAAGCATATTTATCAGCGGATCAAAATTAAAAATTTTAAAAAAATTACCTTCGAATTTAAAAGCGGCAGAAAGATACATGAATTTTAAATCGCATGTATTTTAAAACCCTTCCTGAAATTTTCATCACCCACTCTTCCCTCCATGACTTTTACGCCTTCCTATGAGTCACACATCCCTTGGGCTTTTTGAACCCTAAAACCAGTTTCTTATCAGCTCCAGCAGGCGCCGGATGAACCCTAAATCCCTTCCCCCTCTACAGTGGCGGAAAATCTGAGCAGGGATCAATGGGTGTATTTGGCTAAGTTGGCTGATCAGGCCGAGAGGTACAAAGGCTATGTTTGATTTAAAAGAGAAAAGGAGGGGAGATAATAATTAATTTATCATTATACTCTTATACAATAGTTTATGTTTAATTAATATGTATTATATATTCTTTGCCATAATTATATAATTTTCGTTTTTAATTAATTGGGAAAATCAACCATAGGTCCCAAGGAAGACAAAAAACTAACAAATAATCCCAAATCTTGAAATAACTATTGTTAGGTCTCATGGGACATTTTAATGATTAATTGCATTGTGGAAAAGCCCATGTTGCCCTTAAGCAATCTGTAAATGCATTTTATTGCCCAAAGCAATCTGTAAACAGAGTGAGGTTGCAAAGGGCGTCATCTCTGGAGAGAGAGAAAGCTTAGTCTTTAACTTGCCTTCTAAACACACTCTGGATGTT
>JANTPZ010009682.1:0-11443 GCA_025593235.1 Vachellia pachyceras | reverse complement strand
TTTTAAAACTCATATGCATCCCCACATTCATATCCATATTCATTTCTATTTCCATATCTATCAAAATCAATTCCAATGTACCAAACTAAGCATTGGTTGATTGAATTGAAAGTCTCCCACCAATACTCTATTTTTTACTGACGTTTACAAACTAAATTTTTATGAATCTTTTTCAGTTAGAAAATTCCGCAAAAATAACCTGAAAATATCAAATCCCAAATCAGTTCTGTTTGTCACACTTTGATAGCTATTTATTATATTTAATGGATGAATGACAGCATGTTTTGATAGGAATTATTTATACTGATTTGGAAATTTCAAATTCTGAAAGTATTTAATTGGAATTTCCTCTGTTTTTTTTGTTTTGTTCGCCGATGGCTAAACATAAATTTGGATAAAAACTGGTTCTTTACAAATCCTTTTGGCCTACAAAGGTCGATTCCATATATATGCACTTGGAAGCTACTATGAAATGACTTAAAGAACCCGTGCACATTTGGATTAACGATGAAAAATATTTTTATAACATGATTTATGATCTACAGAATAGTATAATATGTAAAAAGAATTTTATCTTGATTCATATTTGTTTTTCTAATACAATGGCAAAGTTCTTTGTAGTAAAAAAGGTATGGTCTCTAAATTGCAAATTTAGAGTTATGCCAAGCTTTAAACTTTAAAGATATTCACATTTTCTCAGATTCTTTAGAAGCTGTTAATACGTTGTTAAAAAATAGTGGACATAACTACCACCTGCGATAAGATATTAAAATAACTCGTCATCTGCTATATGACAACTGGAATGTACAACTTTATCAGATTAATAGGGAAAGTGTTACGATGCGCGAATATTCTAGCGTGAGGTACATGCCAGGGGCTCATTCATGTACTTTCTTGAAGAGGCCCCTCTAAATTGTAGGGAGCATTTCCTACTTGATCAATCTTCTGTTGGGGCGTATAACCCTGAGCTAATCAATAGTGTTCTGTTTAAGCTTAGTTTGCCTTGTAAAATTCAAAAAAAAAAAATTGCAAATTTATTCCATGAGTTTCCATAGCCTGAAGTTTTTCGAGTTACAATACCTCAAACTTATTACACACCTTGCGCCACTACGAGATCATCCAAAGCCACATCATCAGTTTATGGCTATCAGATCCCATGATGAAGCCAAGAATGGAACTTGAAGAATTGTCCCAAGGAATCTCAGATACGAGTCCGTCAACGTCATCTTTCAGGACCTGGCCAAGCTAACTTTCAGGACCATCAACAACATCATCAGAGCAGCTGGTGGGTATGGGTGGGTATGTGAACTCGGGATATAGCACGTGGTACGATGACATGAGCACGGCGTCGGGAAGAAGCGGTAGCCGTCGCCGGCGAACTGGGATCCCCCCCTCTAAGATTTGCGCCATTTGTGGTACCTTCGTACATGTCTTTCGAACCAGATGCCTGCTACGTTCTACAGCAGTACCTTCATATATATATATATATATCCCCACGTCCTACATCTGGTCCAGGGCTCGATGCTAGCCAAATTATGGGAAGACATCATTGCTGACGACCTGGAGTTCAGGGAAAAGAGAAAACAGAGGGAGTAAAAGAATGGAATCAGTAAGAAATGAAAGTCATGCTATAGGAGAGAAGGAAGGAGTGTGAAGAGCGAAGAAGAAGAAGAAAGAGATGGGAAGGGAAGAGTGAGGAGAGTGAAGGAGGAAGGGGAAGGGAATAATAAGTAGGGGGATTCCAGTGTGAATGGAGGAAGAAGAGCAAGACGGAGCTGCTAGCGGAGGGGGAAGGACAAAGTGATCTGATGTGGCTTTAGATGATGACGCGGCGGTGCAAGGTGTGCGATAAAAATCAACAAACGGTAAAAGTTTTTTTTAATACACAAATTTTAGGAAAAGGTTTGGGTTCACCTACAATCTAAGGGCAAGACACATAACTCATGATCTACTGGAGTTTATCTCTGCGGGCACTTGTGCATCTTAAGCAGACTCTTTATTGTTGATCACACAAGTAGGTCAACCAAACTTCACTATGGTGATGCATTCCCAAGTGCCGCGATTAGAGCCGCAACAAAGTGGCACCTCCTATGATCGAACCATCTCTTTTTAGATGAGAATACTAGCACAATCCCTGCCCCAATTACATCCACAGACGATGAGTAACAAACGGTAAAAGTTAACATAAGAATGGTGAGACATTCTTACGTTTTGGTAACTTCACCTGAAACATTACTTTTAAAAAATTTCTAAAAACTTATAAGTAAAAACTTTCAAATCAAATTTATAGTTTAATGAAAAAAAATGTAAGACGTTAAAATTGTAGATTCTAATTAATCCTTTTCTTAGAGATCAAAAGCGAGAAATACATGCTTAAAAGTTGTAACACATAGCAGAGAATAAACCACAAAAGATTTAAATTCAAAGTTGATGGGCCTAACTCTAATGGTGATGCAAGGATACGAGTAGAGGTGTGAATGTAGATTGAGCATACAAGCCCGCCTCATCAGCCAGTCTAAAATAGACGGGTTAGGTTTGACATTTTGTCAGCTCACCCCGCCTAATGTACGGGTTGAGCCAACGGGTCAGTCCACCTTACCCGTTTTTAAAGAAAAATTTAAAAATAATATATTTTATATTCTTTTATATTTTTATCTCAATATTTTTACAAAGTATTATAAATAATAATGCATTTAAAAACAGTATAAAATATTTTATTTTTTCATATCAACTTTTAATAATACTATATTTAAAATTATAACAATACGTTAATACTAATATTTTTTTTTGAAAATTTAAAAAATGTTATTGTTGAAAATTTACTGATGTGAACAAAATCATGTGACTATACAAATTTTATGAGAAAATTGGGTAAAAAGGAAAAAATGAAGTTTATTTTTAAAAAAATATATTTTGACTGGTTGGTTAGCTGACGGGCTAGCCCGCATTCCCACTGCAAATGTGAGGTCCCTGGTATTTTCAATTTGGAATATTAAGATTATTCACTCTCACATGGAAAGCATGCTACATTCCTAGGAGAGCTCGAGCATGGTTTGTTTTTTTAAAGAAACCTCTTGCCGTTCATGTGCAAAAAACTAATGATTTGATGCAATTCAAGTCAATCTAAAAAAGAAATATAATGATATTATTTTTTAATTAATTTATCTTACTTATATATTAATATATAATAAAATGGTACATATAAATACTTCATGTAAAGCATTTAATATATATATTTTATAATTGAATAATTTATTCAACTTCTTTAATTCTTGTCAAATTGGTCAAATGTGGTTAGTTGTTGTAATATGGAGATTGCTGCTTTTTGGTAATGAAATATATTTCCTTTTGATAAAAAAAATCAAATATAATTTTTTAATTAAATTTTATGATAAAAATCAGATGGAATAATATATATATATTCTCAAATTCTTTATATAACAATATTTTTTTTGCCAATTATATAACAATATATCATTATATTATTGCGTTTATTATTTTGAAAGGTTGAAAATCTAAATTTAATTTTAAAATTTAGATTTTTTTTGAAATACTCACATTTTTTAAAAAAATTATTTTGGAAACAAAACATCCGTTTGAAATCTAGATTTTGGAAAGATATTTTTATCAAATTATACCATTTCTCCTAATAAATTTTCTCTTTCCTTTTTTTCTATTTTCTTTTTTCTACTTACTTTTATTTGAAATCTATAAAATATATTCTCTTCATAATTTTTAAATGCAGTTATATTTTTAAAATTTAAATTATACCTGACAATCCATAGAAAATATTCGCCATCCTACCCAGTTCCATGAGAAAGATGTGGAAGTACTTTTTTTTTTGTTAGGTTTTGTTTAGCCCGATCGTGAGAGTGAGCGTCAGAGCAAGTAGTAGGCAGTGTTCCGAACTCAGGCGGCCCCTATTGCCAGTGGCGATCATGGTGATGGTGGAGAGATGTTTGGGAGGCGCGTGGAATTTTGGAGGTCTCTGGTTCATTATGCTTCTACGAGTCACTCTTTCATATGTAGATTTAACCAATGGCCAGATAAGGTGCACTACACCAGGAAGAAGTACAGCATGTGAATGCCAATAGTTCGTAGGAAGAAAGTTGATGCGGCTTTCTCCTGCGTCCAGTGAGTTCTTTAGGGAGCTCCTCCAGTACACCCAGCTGAAACATATCCAAAAAGGTAGAGCTTTGCATGCTCGCATCATCAAAAGCGTTTCGCCTTGTATTTTCCTTGAAAATAACCTTATCAATTTCTATGCCAAGTGCGGTCAACTTCCCAAGGCCAAGGTTGTTTTCGACAACATTCGTGACAAGGATGTTGTCTCATGGAATTGCCTCATCAATGGGTACTCTCAACAGGGACTCTCTGGCTCTTCCTCCGTCATGGAACTCTTTCGGCGTATGATTGCAGAGAATGCCTCTCCCAATGCCCACACTTTCTCTGGTGTCTTTACTGCTGCTTCCAATTTGTCTGATATTTCTGGTGGCCGGCAAGCGCACACGGTCGCTATCAAAACTGCAAGCTTTTGTGATGTTTTTGTTGGGAGTTCGCTTGTTAATGCGTATTGCAAAACTGGATTTGTTGATGAAGCTCGTAAGCTGTTCGATAGAATGCCTGAAAAGAATCCAGTTTCTTGGGCTACAATGATTTCTGGATATGCTACGCAAGAGATGGCTGAAGAGGCCCTGGAGCTTTTTGAATCAATGCGTTGTGAAACTGAGGGCGAGAACGAGTTCGTGTTTACTAGTGTTCTAAGTGCTCTAACAATTCCTGAACTTGTAGACACGGGTAAGCAGATTCATTCTCTCGCCACCAAGAACGGGCTGTTGTCAATTACCTCTGTGGGAAATGCTCTTGTAACAATGTATGCTAAATGTGGGAGCTTGGATGATGCCCTCCAAACTTTTCACTTGTCTGGGAATAAAAATTCGATCACATGGTCGGCAATGATTACTAGTTATGCACAAAGTGGGGATTCAGATAAGGCGTTGAAGTTATTTCACAACATGCATCTCTCTGGAGTCGTGCCTAGTGAATTCACTCTTGTCGGGGTTATCAACGCTTGCAGTGACCTTGGTACTCTTGCAGAAGGGAAGCAGATGCATAGTTATGCGTTGAGGTTGGGTTATGAATCGCACATGTACGTTTTGACAGCTTTAGTGGACATGTATGCAAAATGCGGCAGCATAGCTGATGCTCGCAAGGGCTTTGATTATATACGGCAACCTGACGTTGTTCTTTGGACTTCTATCATAACAGGGTATGCACAGAATGGGGATGGTGAAGGTGCTTTAAATCTGTACTGTAAAATGCAAATGGAAGGAATCGTTCCCAATGAACTTACTATGGCAAGCGTCCTAAAAGCCTGTTCCAGCCTAGCCGCTTTAGATCAGGGAATGCAAATTCACGGGCGGATTGTAAAGTATGGGTTCAGCTTGAAAATCCCAATTGGAAGCGCTCTTTCTGCTATGTATGCAAAATGTGGAAGTATGGATGAAGGGTACCGTGTTTTCCGTAGGATGCCTACCAGGGATGTAATTGCATGGAATGCAATGATATCTGGACTTTCTCAAAATGGCTATGGCAATGAAAGCTTTGATTTATTTGAGGAAATGCGTTTGGAGGGTACAAAACCAGACCATGTGACATTTGTGAATCTTCTCTCTGCTTGTAGTCATATGGGACTAGTGGAGAAAGGTTGGAATTATTTCAAGATGATGTTTGATGAGTTCAGCATTGTTCCCACAGTAGAGCATTATGCGTGTATGGTTGATATCTTGAGCCGTGCCGGTAAACTGTTTGAAGCAAAAGAGTTCATTGAATCGGCAAAAATTGATCATGGTTTGTGTTTGTGGCGCATATTATTAGGGGCCTGCAAGAACTATCGTAAGTATGATCTTGGTGCCTATGCTGGAGAAAAACTAGTGGAGTTAGGCTCACCAGAATCATCCACATATGTTTTGTTATCGAGTATTTATACAGCCTTGGGCAAGTGGGAAGATGTAGAGCGTGTAAGAAGGATGATGAAAGCCCGAGGAGTGATTAAAGAGCCTGGTTGTAGCTGGATTGAATTAAAGAGCTTAGTTCATGTGTTTGTTGTTGGAGACCAGATGCATCCACAAATTGATGAGATACGATCAGAGTTACGGTTATTGAACAAATTGATGAAAGATGAAGGATATGAACCTTGTTTGGATGCATTGCCTGTCAGTGTTAGGGATGCTTTGGAAGGTATTATTGACTATTCCCATATTTTGGCTCTCAACCTTTTTAATAATCGATCAAATAATTTTTAATCAGTTGGATGAGCTTCTGGAGTACAATCTCTTGAAGATGAGATGATTTACTATCGAGAATGAATTCTTGTTCTTTAAGATATCTCTGAAGTTATCCTGTTAAGTGGGGCCGTTCCACTTTCTTCTTTGCTCAGTTGATTATTGCTTCTTCTTTCTTGGATGCACATTAAACTTTGGGGTTCATTTCACAGAAAATTAAACTTTACAGCATGTTTTTTTCCCTTTTTTCCTCTTTTCTTGTTATAGCAGTAAATACTTGCCGAACTTTCTTATCTATCTTGGTTTTAATTTTTCAGAAATATGGAAAGACCTTATCTTGATTTATTTATATGGTGTGGAAAGGGATTTGAAACTTTTTACGTCTGATTGTGGTCATTGATGTAATCAATAGTGATTTAATGCCTTCTCAATGCTGCATCAATGTTCAGAAACCTCTGTTTCTGCGAATCACAAATTTTTTTACTCGTTTACCTGTGTAATGATTTGTTTGTCTGCGTTGCTTTTTTAGTGTGAACTTAAATGATCCTGCCATGATTAAGGAAATGAAACGCTGGCTGCGATCTGATGTTTGCCACTGATGTGAACATTTAAGATGGTTTGGAATATAACTTGCTTCTTACAGGTAGAAATGCTTCTCAGCGAATGTATTGAAACAAATATATTATACATATGGACATGCATCTTTTTGCCTTTAGACTTGTCTGTACCATTTGTTTGGCTTTTTTAAGCAGATTTTCTCATCTGATATCTCAAGATATATATAGATATATATTTCCATTTGTATTCACTAGCTTGTTTTTTGGGTTCATGAAGATCAAGAAGGCAGCCTAGACATACAAATTGCAGGTTTTGGTGGCTAGTAACAAGATTGGGGAAGATGTTATGCTCATGCAAAATGTAAGATTATTTTTCTATGACCCTTTGTATCAATTCAGGGATGAACATTATTCTGACCAGATTGTTGTTCATAATACTTCTCATGAAGTTGATGTTTTTTATCGGATTTTCTTTTATCATCTTCAATAGAATCTATGCTACAATTGATTTCTCTTCCCCTTAGATGTATAAATTAATTTCTTCACGTTACAGAGTGGACTTCCTCCAATTGAAAAATTCAGAAACTTTTTTTCTATACCATTTTACATCATTTGGTAACTTATATTCTCTTTTCTTTTTATCAATCACCCAACTCATGAATAATATATTCTTTTTCAGGATCTTACCCTCTCATGCTTAGTCCATTGGACTTCGTCGTATTGAAGTTTTACTGGTTAATTTGCCATGAATGCAGAGGCTAACCAGACTAAGAAATTCTTCGATACACGTTGTTTCTGATAAATTTTGGAAACAACCTTTCTATTTGCAAGGATGAAGGTTGCGTATAACTATTCCTCTCCAGATCCCATCTGTTGGAAGCCTTATGCCCTGGGCCTTCTTTTTATATATGATTTCTGAAAAATTTGCAGATCAAAACACTAATGGATAGACACTAAGCATATCAGAGCACATGCACTTTTAGTGGGGCCATCTGTGACATGCTTACACGTGTATTCATAATAGTCTTGGGTCATTTACTCTCATAAATTGTGTCTACTAAAGAATTCTTAACATGTGCCAACAACTAGTTGTTAGATTGTTTACTAATTACTAGGCATGCATAGTGGCAAGAACAAGATTTATATAGAGGTCATTCTATTTGGACAATCAGCTGCAATTTTATGCTTATCAGAATCCTGATATCAGTCTACATCAGTCCAAATCTTCAACATTCATTTTTGTAAATGTAAAAAGTGTATTCCGAGAAAAAAAAAACAGAGTGAAAGGAATTGATTCCTATAATTATGAGTTATGAAATACACAATCATATTTACTTGTTTTCATTGGGCCATTTGCATTTTATACACTTCCCATTGACAATAATTTGTCTGTGATTATCGGTTTGTTTATGCTGGCTAAGCTCTTGGTTAGAATAATGCACAAGTTTAGCTTCCCAAAGATAGAGCAAGATAGAGTGGTTGCATTATGTTCCTGAGTTAAACATATTTTGAATATATGACATTTTAAAATAATTATCATACTTTATAAAAAATATTGAAATGAAAAAGGTAAAAAACATGTAATATATTATTTTTAAAATTAAAAAAAATGGTAAGTTAGACGAGGCTGGCGTTCCACTGTTAGACAAGTTGGGCCCATCTCTACTCGAGCCCAAAACCGGTCCAAGCCATATGTTAACCTCAGGTCATGGCAATCCAGCTCGACTCGTGCATGACGCGGGGTGAATCGGTATTCGCTAGAGTCTCCCAAGTTATCATATTTTCACAAGTCAGTTCATTGCTCACCAGTTGCTCGAGTTTCCTCCCTCTCGCTCGCGAAGCTCTATTTTCTTTCATGTTCTCTTGTCGTCGGCGAACACTTCCTTGGTCTTCTACGGTCGCTTCTCTTCCTTTCTTCATCGTTGCTCCGTCGTCGCATGGGTCATTCATTGTTGCTCCAAAGAGCTCGCCGTTCATTGTTCGCGTGGTTGGTCTCAGTTTTTGACTTTTTGCACCTTGCTCCATTGCAAACCTCTTCTTTGTTTCTACCTCACTACTTCTTCATCATCTCCACCTCATGATGATCTTGTAAAGAGATGAGAAGGAGGGGGAGGGAATGAAGGTTGAATGAGAAAGAATAAAGATGTGGTACTACGCTGAATGGAGGGAAGGGGTAAGAAGAGGAGTGGCCACAAAAGTTAAAAAGCAATTTTGGTGCTTTGTGAATTGAAATGCTGCTTTTTCTGAGGAAGTGGCAGAGCTCACAGGGACTACAAATGGAAAGTGGAAACCATGAGAGAGAGAGACTCCAAATTGAAATAGCTAAGGGGCTACAAATGGAGATATGTAAGGAAACGTAATATCTATTTTATACTCATAATTTTGGACGATATCAACGTGTGAGATTTATTTTTTAATTCTTCATCGGTATAACTCGGTTTAATTCTGATCTGATCCACTGACCCTTTATTAAATGCCTTATTCGGCTTAGTCATCGTTCTGAATATAATTTACTCACGCTTATTAATATTGTTTGATAATTAATA
The DNA here is from genome assembly GCA_025593235.1 of Vachellia pachyceras. Taxonomy (NCBI): domain Eukaryota; kingdom Viridiplantae; phylum Streptophyta; class Magnoliopsida; order Fabales; family Fabaceae; genus Vachellia; species Vachellia pachyceras. The sequence continues at coordinate 2,056 of JANTPZ010009682.1, read as the reverse complement.
TTGATGATAGTTTCTTAAAAAAAATAGTGTTGAAAATGACTATTTTTGATGTACTTTCAGGCACTTCTCCCACACTTGATTGGAGCTTTGGTTCCTCACAAAATGGGATTAGTGTACAACCCTATTTATTCATTATTCATTGTATACTTGTGATTTATTTGACTAGGTATATGAATTCTTCTACTATGGCCTACTTGAGACACTTCCACCCCTGAGAGAGGTACTTTTCCCTTGCATTATCTCAAATACAATTACTTGTAACAAAAAAAAATCATTGGATGATTAATTGAAAAAAAATTATACGAATAAGTTTAGATGAGTTAGATCCGTAAACTCAAAAGGGTTAACGTATGGCTCTAGACCTACATTTATTGCCTAATTGGAAAAGGTTAATAATAAGTAGGGGTGAGCATTTGATTTGATTTTACGTAAAAACTGAATAACAAGTAATTTCAAAACAGATTTGAAACCGAATTGAAGTAGTAATTCGGTTCTTTTTTTGGTTAAACCAAATTAACCAAAATATAATATTTAATGATTTACTAAATATATAATAATTTACTGACTATAATAAATAAGGTAAATATATTGTACTAATTTATGTGGTGTACAAATTATATATGTAATAATAATATTTAATAATTTATTGTTTACTAAATATATAAATACAATAATTTACTAAAAAATATATTTTATATACAATTCATTTGTTCGGTTTTCACCGTTTTTTCCGATGACCAAACCGAAAAATAAAAGTTGAATAGTTAGCAATTAAACAAATAAAGGCTAAAGTATACTTTTAGTCCTTTATATTTGTATCAGGTTTCATTTTAGTCTTTTAAGTTTAAAAAGTACATTTCAGTCCCTCAAATTTAACGCCGTTAGTTTCTCTTAACAGAAATTGCTGACTCATCAAATTTAATTGATGACTGTCTAATAAAACATTAGCAAAGCATACTCACATTTTAATTTTAATTTAATAATATAATAAATTTGATATTTTAAATTGTATAAAATAAAAAAAGATTTAAAACAACAGCGTTAAGTTTGATGAGTCAGCAATTTCCGTTAAGAAAGATTAACGGCGTTAAGTTTGAGGGACTGAAAGTGCACTTTTTAAACTTAAATGATTAAAATGAAACTTAAAGTAAACATAAATGACTAAAAGTATACTTTAGCCAATAAATAAACAATAAATTCGGTTTGGTTCGGTTTAATCTTCAGTTACAGTTTGGTTGCGCTCACCCTGAACCAAGTATGGTGCGAACAGCCCAATTCCAATATTAAACTGTAGATTTTAGGCCCAAATCAGAGGGAGGGACTATTTTTTTTTTTTGATACACAGAGGGAGGGACTATGGAAGCACAGGACGTGGGAGGGTTCGCGCTGAAAAATGGAGCGTAAACGGTGAAGTTGAGGGTTTAAGCGTCGCTCACTGCCCCCCCTCCCCCCCTGCTTTCCGCTTCCTCTTCAAATTATCTTTGGTTTTCTTCTTTGTTCCCGGTAAGATTTCTGGGCAGCTTCCATTCTATCTGTTCTATATGACTTTCATAAATTGTCAGATTCTAGGCTGTCTCAAGTTTCATTTACTTTGGAGCTTGGAAATTGCATTTTCTGTTATTATTTTTCTTTTTCTTTTTTTTGGGCGGCTCCTTGCCCGTTGTTCATCTTATGGATGTTGCTGACAATTGGTGGATCTCTCCCAGCTCTATTTTAAAAGTAAAGTTTCGGGGTATTTTTTGTTTTTTTATTTTCTATCAATTGCTCAAGTTCTTCCTTCTCTCTGTAGGAAACTGTCTAATCTTTTTTTAGTTAAATTATTTAAACCAGTGAGCTTTTTTAGCCCCTTTTTTAAGTTATTGGTTGTGTTATCCTCTGCTGATGTGCTTTATGGGTTTTTGCTTCTATTCTTGAGGTCAATGGCATGCATTATAGTTTCAACTGAGCTTGTTGGATACCCTTTGTGCCTATTTGTTTTTGTGCATTCAGCTCAACTCTGAGTTGTTTGATCTGTTGTATTTCTTCGATCAGAAGAAACATGCTTATCCGTTTTGAA
>JANTPZ010009679.1:0-11235 GCA_025593235.1 Vachellia pachyceras | reverse complement strand
AGGAATGGATCAGCGGAGAGTCCAATTTTGTGTGTGAGGAAGCATGTGAATATTTTACAGGGCAATACCAACAACGTTCAGGCGTACGTATACCGTGGGACTTCAGATAGACGACATGCCTTTTCAGTTGAAGGTTCTTACGCGCATAGGACGTGCAAGGTGTTGGATGAGTCGAAGGAGGTGGTTGCTGAGATTAAGAGAAAGGAATCAAATAGCAAAGGTGTGTCGTTTGGAATGGATGTTTTCCAGTTGATTGTACAGCCGGGTTTTGATGCTGGATTTGCCATGGCCCTCGTTTTGCTCCTTGATCGAATGTTTTCTTGATATACTTATTTTTTTCCATCAGCCACTAATCTCACACTGTGTATGAATATGAGAAGAAGAAATACAATTACAGTTTTGGTCTCTCAATATCCTGCATCAATTGCTCTGTTTGTTTTACCCGTTTTGCCAACGGGTGCGCTTACCGAGACATTTTTCCTCTCACATAAACTACCTCGGAATCTGTGTGTCCGTTTTCCCAACGGGCTATCTATACGGAGCCAATTTCTTGTGGAAAAAGAGGGTGAAAAGATCGAGAAAACCAAAAGGCAGGATATGCTATTTATCATTTTTCCGGGGAACATCGTACCTTTTTTTATTAAAATAAACAAATGAAAAACAAGAGTAAAGAGAAATGGTTCTGCTCTTTTTCGGAAGCATTACATGTTTGTTTGGTTAGCTCGGGCAATCAAAATCTATTCCTGCGTTTACCGAGATAATTCTTCTAATATATTTACCTCAGACTCTGTGTCCGTTCTTCCAACGGGTTATCCAAACAAACCCGTAACATCATTCCAATCAACATGATCATGTTCGATATACAACACACACAAAGCAGCCTTTTTTTTTTAATTAACAACCTAAAATGGCCATGGCTCTGATCAGGCTGACTTGTCCTTTCACAATTTCCAAAATGCTTCACACTTCAGGTCACCCAGGTCCGATCCGATCCCTGAAATTGTTGTGATTGCTTCTTTTATGTTTGTCATTCGTTTTCAGGGTGTGGTGAGGTTTCATGATCTTGGGTGAAGTATCTTCCTTACTTTGCGACCTCATAATACCATCTGGGTTTTGCTTAGGTTAGTAAGTTGCAACGTCACATAGAGTTTATGCAGCAACTAATAATCTTGGACACTGCTCATCAGTCAGACAAAAACGTGAAGTAGTGACAGAGAGGCATAAGAAGGAATGTGTTGCTCTGAGTGCAAGTTCAGTAATATTACTTGACGTTTCTTGAAAGAACAGAAACATTGATAATGCGAAAGGTGTAACCATCAGATTCAACATCTTTAATCTATCGAAGTCCAAGGTCACCGAATTTTAAGACCTTAGAATATAATTTATGCCTCATAGTTCACATCATGCGTGAACAATGCAAATGGAGATTTTAAGTGGTCCATCACTTCTGGTCCTGGTTGTGCACATTGGCCAAACAAGACAATACAGAGAGAGAAAAGAAAGCTGGTATACAGAAAACAGTCCAACAAGTATCCATGGAGACAAAATAAAAGCTTCTTACCATCTGACCTTCAAATTTCGCATTTTTAGGAAATTCAGAGTCAAGTACCTCCCAAAAAGAATGGGGAGTGAAGAAGAAAGGGTAACATTAAAGATAAAAGTACTAAAAGTTTAGGTATATACAGAAGCGATGACACCTACCTGGCCGATTTTAGCATGATACGTGCTTCTTCTTGTTATTGTCCTAGCAGAGAATTAGTTCTACAGTGATCACCAAAAGGAATGAACTTTGGAAATCCCGCAAGCTTGGACACATCCAGGAACAAAGACTCAAAAATCCTCGTACAAAGGGAGTGCAATCCATTTCAAGACCTCGTTCACTGAGTGAAGTGAACGAGAGGGAGTTTCCCTTTCAGTACAAGAATCCTGGATGTCAAATGAATAACAAATGTTTGGGTAAAAAAAATGAATAACAAATGTAAAACCCTATTAGCACTGTATACAGTCTAAAGCCAAGAACGACCACGTACAAACTTGAATCCCTTGGCTCTCACTTTTGATGTGAATACGTATCTGCTGCACAAGGTTGCCATTTACTCCATTCCCACCACTTTCTACAACACAACCTACTATCGAATGGCAAATAGACATTTTTGGTCGAAGGAGCTTTCCATCTTGGCCATATTTGGGACTGGATGGACTGACTCCGGCAACTGAAGAACAAAGCAATTCTTTCTTGCTGGGTTTGGAAAAAAAAAAATTCACTCATATTTGATGTTTTCCCTCTTTATCTTTGCACAAACTTCAACCAACCATCACACCTTCTAAAAAAGGACAATAGAAAGAAAAGGAGTGCAGATGTTTTGTCAACGATAAAGAAATTTTTGCAACATAGAAACTCAAAAGAAAATTATCAGTTTCATTGAAAGAAATTCACACGCACGCACATCTACAATTGTTACTTGTGGCTTGGTGACATACTGGAATATTCTACGGGATGATAGATCAGAATATACATCACATCATTGATGCATGTTTGCATGACTGGTTGGGTACGAACTATTAGATGTTACGGAAAACATGACAAGATAATATTACGAGGAAGCCAATATTTTGACATACGGAGTTAATTTAGCTAACCCAAACCAAAATTTTAAACAAACAGAAACTATGATATTCTCAAGATCCTCAAGTACAAAAGTCTGGATAGTGGATACTAATACACTGGTATTCATTGTGAGAATAATATTCAATAGGGTGAAATGTCCTGTGACATGTATGCAATCCTAAAGCATGGTTGTGATTCAAAAACATCAGTTTTAACTAAAAGGCAATATGAATAAAGTAAGAACATGTAACCTGAAGTAAATCATAACGACACAGAAAGTTTGGCTGCTTTAAGATCAGCACAAACTCCAGAACAGTTGGTCTTCACAGAATTACAAGTGGAGTAAAAGGGGAAAAAAAAAGGCAAACCGTCAAATTCATTACGTATTTAATTATTCATGGCACAGAGGCACATACCGCAATTTGTCGGCAGAGCAAATTTTCATTTATAAGTCCACAAAGCAATTATTTTCTCCTCACGCCTGCCAGCATTGCACTTTTGATTTGGTGATGAATTTTATTGATACCAAAAGGGAAGCGATAAATTAAAAGTTAAGAGCAAACTATCTATTCTGATTTACTTCTCAGAAAGAATAAGATCAAGTGCAAATTACAGATACAAGAGCTTTACCTGGAGAACTAGACTTTACATGATATGACTTTCAACAAGTATTCTTTGACTCCCAAGTTCCATTCAGGTTTGCAGAATCTTCTGCCTAGCAGATCCGTGGCCTCTTCGAACATGAACTAATTACACCTGATCACTTTTTTCCTGCTTTTTCGTTTTGATAGCGTACCTTCAAGTCTGGAAGTAATTTCGTGACCCTTTTTTATATGCACGTTTCTGGACATTTCCTCCAAAAGAGGCCTGCAGACTAGAATTCTGACTTAGCCCAGTCTCTGAAAATTAATCCAAGGAGAAATTAAATAGCTATTGTCAGATTTGCAGGACAAGGTACATTAATAGTCCAGCATAAGTTTTTGCCATGAAAATATCACCCCACATTTAGAACCTGGGAATGGTGAATATAGGGAGAGAGATAACAAGTACGTGAATATTTGAGAGTTGAGACAAATGGCAACAATAGACTGCCCTGAAGAGGGGACAAGAATAAGGTATGCTTTTTTGGTTGGTACTATTTATAGAACTTCTGTTACATTTTGCAAACATTCAAGAAGATTGGATTGTCTCTAACGAAGGTTTCAATAAATCATATAGTTACTTTACCCAGCAGAAGTTGAAACGCACCAGCTGCGGACAAAGCCCAGCAGTCTGCCAATGTTCTGGAAGATCAAGTTCTGCTGGTGTGAGGTGCCCATGTGTTCTTCCAAGTTGAAACTCGTATGCTAGTTAATGATAAACAAACCAAAAGATAGCCCACAATGCCTGTAGACCCCTCTAATCTTATTTAAGTTACTTTCAATATCTTTCATACAGATCAAGGAAAATCTTAAACCTTATTATCCATACCACAAAATTCAATAACTTTTCAACTTTATACCTATTTAATATATACTATAACACATAAGAACAAAGTTAATACATAACAAATGATAAGTAAAATTGTATATCCACATGAAAAATTAAATGAGGTGACAATAAATATAACTAAATAAAATCTTATCTCCCTATGATCAAAAAGGAGTAAACCCATTTAATGGCTTGAACAGTAGAGCAAACATCTCTCACTATTCCACGAATTGGCAGTCCCGGGTTCACCCTTTTGGCACAAGCAGCATTTACAATAATCAAGCTCATCACAACAAATACTACGAAGTGCTGGGTTGGTTTTACTTTGGATCTAGTCAAATTAGCAGTTTGACAAAACCAACCCGCATTTCCAGATAAGCTTGAAGTAAAACGGTGGGCAAAGCTCTTGGGACTAGGCTAAACCCTCAAAGCATATCCATCCTTTAAAGCCAGCTTCAATAATTTCTGCCCCTTGGCTGCTAACGTGTCTCAATCCTGTCCACTTGACTTATTTGACAGTCAAGATTTGCTTCCACTCCATGAGCTTATGGTGCATTTCAGGGCTTAAATACTGAGATAAGAAATGAGGTTTTATTTAATCCCATTTATAAGTTAATTCATTAAATTTTTTATGTGAATATACACAATTTTACCTCTATCATGTGTTAACTTTGCTTTCATATATTATAGTAGATAATTGTATTAAATAAGGATAAACCTAAAAGGTTATTGAATTTTAAGGTATAGTTAATGCATTTTAAGGTTTATAAATAGCATTAGAGAGAGGTATTCTTTTATTAAATGCCAATATTTTCTACTGTTTGAATTTTTTCCATTAAATATATGGTTAACCCCACAAGCTAAATGTTTAAAGTAGCTAGTGAAATTAATTAAACCCACAGATTCCTCACTAATGAGAATAATGGCATTGACTAGTATTTGCAATATATGCAGAGAATCATATCCCCTCGTAACCGTAATACAACGGATTATTTTGCCAAGAAGCATGCAAAAACTAAAGCATCAGTCAGAGCTGTGCGTGCTTCGTAACTCCTTCTCGGGGTCCATTGTTTAATCCTCTGATTTGATTTCAATAACTTCTTTCCACTTCAAAAGGACACAGAAAATGAACTTAATTATGGAGTTCAGGATCTCCAATTTTTCAACTAGGTGGAGAAGTGCTTTTACGTAAGTCAAGATAAATATGTGAAGAAGATTACCTCATTTTAAGGAAAAATACTATTGAATAGGCTTCTAGAGAGCCCATAACCATTGCCAAACATAACCAATGGCAATAATGGAACGGGTCAAAACAATGATTCATCCTTCTCAGTATCCATGAGACGTGAGGTATTCTACTTATGACATTATTTTCAATTTATTTAAATGACTGGCCTACCAAAAAAAAAAATACTCCTCCAACAAATTTTAGAGAAAATGTACATGAATGGACCCCAACAGTCTTCTTTTCCCTCTTTCATCACTAGATACTTTTTTTTGGAATTATACTTTAGTTTTAGGAAAGACAATTATCACTGTCTGTTTCCAACTTTCCATAAAATATCAAATCGGTATGAAATTTTAAGGAACCCTTTTGCGATTAATTAGAATTTTGAAGAGACGACTTCACCCAATTTATTATTGATGGTATCATGACTTATCATGCATTAACTTCTTATTGGTAATACATTTGCTTGTTAATTGAGAAAATCTAATTTTATCATTGGTGGCACCTTCACTTATCATTAACTGCACATTGATAATTTGTTTTCCTTTAAACTTGTGTGTAATTCCCCTGGTTTTTTAAATTGGTGGACTAAATGAATTCGGACGTACCTGACAAATCAAACGTAGACTGTAGATACCCATGCAGAAGATTGGTTACAAATTGGATTCAAACTATAATACACAGCACAAACTGGAGAGGAGAGTTTTTGGGAGAGGAAGAGAGTGCAATTTTTTTTGAAAGATTTTTTTCCGTATGGTTCTGTCTCTCCTCAAAACATAGGATATGAATTATTGTAATAATTCAAAACTTGCAACTGTCATTCCCTCTAATTATTTGAATTTGAATTTTTAAAATCAATTTTGGGAAATTACATTTTAATCTCACAAGAGTCCATATTTATGCATTCGACCCAGCACATGGATTTGAGCCTAATCCATCAAGGGTTGCCTATATTCCAACATAGACAATAAACAATGATAGGCGCAAAACAATGGCAATGTATTGTAAATTAACACGAACAAAAGGTACATAACACACTGGAACAACATTAAAAATCGATTAGGGTCACGTTCAAAGGAAAATTGTTATTGAGAGATATTCCACAACCTTGTAAACGGTACTCCCATAATCAAACAGAACCTTCCTGTGGGAAGACAGAGATGAGAAATGGTGGAAGGAGATTAACTCATCACAAAGAGACTAATAACCCGTTTGGTTCACCGAGTTCATGGGAATGTAATGTAAATGAATGATGATTATATAGCATTTGTTTGATATGCTATTAAGGAATCATAAAATCAAATTCATATTTTATCTATAAAAAATGAAAAATGTGAAATAAACTTTTTAATCTATTAAGACTAAACATTAAGAATATAAATGTCTAAATACTTATTTATAAAATATATAAGTACCCATATGTTAATTCATAAATATTACCTTATCAACCAAACAATGTAATCAACAGAATGTATAAGAATTATATGTAATCCTCTTCTGTGTAATTGAACTAAACTGGCCATGAAGGACAGAGTAGGATGCATACACTCTTCGTTCAATCAGGAAGTCTCATTTATAGACATAGGCCAAACATGGAAGGCCCACTGTTCAAATCGTTAATTTTCAACTGCATTTGCCGCTATCAATGGCTTGTTTTTACCTGCACAAGGCTCACCTTCCTCGTAACCCTTTTAACCCATTACAACCATAAGATAACTCATATACTCTTTATCTCCCCCTCACCAAAGCAATACGAGATTTCCTTTATTTAACACTCACTTACCTTGCTTTTACAACACAAGGATGGGTGCTTGACAGCAACAAGGCGTAATTTACTTATTCTGAATCTTTTAACTTTAATTACTGAATATCCTTTTGCCATGTGCAGCCATGTCGTGAAATGAAAGTCAAACAAGTCCATTCAAGTTAGGCTTGTGTATTATTGGGACTCACTACTTGTAAAAGGCACAATGGTTACAGAAGAATGGCCCCCCAACTGTGAAGATGTCATATGGCACTTGTTCCTTACAGCCTATTAGTCCCAACCAATTGTACAAAGATATTTGGGAGCAGCCATGAACAAATATGGCCACTGTTTGTGGATAAATCATACCACTCTTAAATGCTCTCCACTCCAATTGGGTAAAGTCCTCAACGCAGTCACGCGCCATAACGCCATCCACAAACATATCCAGGCTCCCATTGGGCTTCATTCTCTGTCGTTTTCAACTTTGGTTAGTGTACAATTACGTGAGAATTACACTTAGGTGCCACGATAACGAATTAATTACTCTAAAATTTCAAAAGGTTGTTGCTAACAAGTGGAAGAGTATCCTTAACAAGTGAATCAGCTACCATTTTTTACTTTCAATTAATCCTACGTCACTTTTATATTTTCTCTTCATTTTCATCCTTTTGTTCGCTCATTCTTTTCTCACTATCATTTTCATAAATAATGGTGTGATTAAAAAATTATATCTCTTTTATATTCATTATTTCTCATTAATTTTAACTGTCGGTTTAATTTACGTGATTTAAACCGTTATTGTTTAAAAAAACTGGAGTGATTAACCGATTCCTACGTTAACGATGAGAGATTTAGAATTCGGTTTATTTTCATAACAAGCCGTTCAAACTGTATTCATTCAATAACTTGAAAATTGTTCATCGAACAAAGAATTTCAAAAAATTGGTAAAAATTAATATAAGCCGATAAATTCAAAAGAGGAAATTGGTAGTGTGCTCTGGCAATTTGGTGGCTTCCGCGTATAACAGTATAACACCATCGGTCAAGTGTCGACCGCGAGTGGGAATCGGCGGCCACGGTACTCTCCAGTAGTTGCTGGGTCCGTTTGGATAAGCGGTGGAAAAAGTGATTTTTTTGCGGAATGACTTTTGAAAAAGGAATTCTAAGTAGAAGTTAAAAGTATAACGTGATTTATGTTTGGATTAGTGGTGGGAAAGTGACTTTTTTGAAAAAGGAGAAAGCGTTTGGATAAACATTGTAGAAGTAACTTTTATTGTCAAATTATGTAAAAATATATAAATCTTATTAAATGTCACACATTCATATATATATATATATTATGTTAGTTATTTGTAATAATTTTGAGAAACAAGCCAACGATAAAAATTAAAATAAAGAGTAAATGGAAATATATGTAAATTAAAAATAATGAAAAAGGAAAATTTTTTTAACTAACTACTAATACCACATAACTGGTAAATTCTTTTTGTTATAGATTTCCTGAACTTGCCCCTGTGCCCCATTAAATTTTGAGAAACCCAGAAACAAATAAAATAGAACTTTCATTTTCAATTATTTAAATCCCTAAAACGGTAATCAAATTTTTTATAAAAGCCCAGAAAAATTCAATCCACCCGATGACAAGAAAATATGGAATAAAAAATGAAAGGAAGATCGATGAAACAAATCGTCCCTTTTCTATCAACTTAATTAATTGGACACAATAAAAAATCCTCCTACAAAGGAATGGAAAAAAATATTACTTTAAAATAAAAAATAAATCTTATTAAATAACACATATTTGTATATACTGTTTTATATAATGATATATATAAGTATTTTATAATATATGTTATAATTAAATAATTTATTTAAATTTTTTAATATCCATAAAAAGTCAACTTGCTCTTATATTAATACTCTCTTGACTCTCTTTCCCCTTCTTTTTTTTTCCTTTTACACATTTTCTCTCTCTTCCTTTTCCCAAAACATACTTCTTCCTCAAAAGCTACTTCTTCCTCCTTCTGCCTAAAAGTGACTTTTAGGCAGAAGCTCCTTTTTAAAAAAAGCATTACCAAACACTCTCAAAATGCTCCACCGTACTTTTTACCTCAAAAACCACTTTTTGGCCTCCAACCGCCCAACCAAACATTGCCGCTGTCTCCCCCGGTTATTCTACATTTAAACCTTACATATCATAGGCGTGTGTGTGTGTGTATTTGTGTATACTTCAAGTGGTGTGATTCTCTCTGCGTTCGCTTCTTTAACATAAAGCTTTCTCTCTCAGAATCTTAACTTTCTGTGATCTAACTGCTTTTTTTCCCTCCATATAAAGAGGATCATCTTAACGTAGGGTTTCAGTTTTCTCTGACAGATTGAATCTCTGGGTTTCCTTTCCTCTTTGATGGACGAGAACTTGCTTGACGATATTATTCGGAGGCTTATCTCGGCTAAGAACGGCAGAACGACGAAGCAGGTTCAGCTTACGGAGTCCGAAATCCGCCAGCTCTGTGTCTCTTCCAAGGAGGTCTTTCTCAGCCAGCCCAATCTTCTCGAACTCGAAGCACCGATTAAGATTTGTGGTAATCACGGCCATTCTAATTCGCTTCGCTAGAGCCGTCAGTATGAATTTGTTGGGCTTGTTTCCATTTCATGGGTCTTTGATTAGTTTGAAGCTTTGAGAGTTTTTGCTTCTACTGAATGAAGCATTGATAATGTTCACGAACAATTGACGTTAGGGGGTTGTATCTGCTTGCTTTTCCCGTCACATTGGCATTCCTTTAACCACCCCATACCCAAAAATTGTCATCCAGTTGCATGGCCAGCCCTTGGTAATGATATGAGAACTTTTGGATGAATGAAAGAGGATTAACTTTAATGTATGGCTGCAATTTAGGTTTTTTTACCAAAGCTGCAATTTAGGTTAGATGGCTGTTAATCATATGCTTTTTTAGGAGAAAATCGGTGGAGCTTTTAAACCCCGTGAATTTTAAGTTATGCAGAGAGTGACCTGGTATAGGTCATGATCATGACCACTCTGTGTCTTCAATGCGCCATTGCCCTTGAACACGGACAAAGTTTTATATATGATGTCAGGGTTCAGGTTATCTCTATGCAACAAAATTTATGCAAGACTGTAGCACTTTTCTTTTTATAATATCTTTTCTGGATATGATTCAAGGAACATATGTTTTAATGATCCACACTAGATTGTGCATAATCAACGGATGGCTCCTTCATTAACCAGTCATTCTTTTCCTGCCCATGATTGTTTAGTGGTGCATGATCTATGCCTAAATGTGTCTGCATATGTGCGTCAAGTTATCTTACTTGCTAATAGCATATCAGCCTTTCTCACTTTCTAATTATTAATTAGTATCTTTTTCTATGTAAGGGAAAACACACATACATATCTGTTGGTTCAGAAATTTAAAACAGAATGCAGGGGGCTGAAAAAGAGAACAATGCAAAGAGATTTATGTATTGATTCTGTTTCATAGGGTAAGAATCAGAGCACAGGTTCTTATAAAGCAGGGAACTTAAATGGTGACATGTTGGCTCCTTTAACTAGGCTTGTTAGAAGACATAGAGAATATGCGAGGGAATATAGTAAATTATCTGAATCTTTGTCAAAGGCATGCCCTTTCTTTTCTAAATATAGTTGCATTTTTTAATGAAAACTGCATCAGTAATAAAAAAACTATGTCATGCCCTTTCTTTTCTAAATATAGTTGCATTTTTTAATGAAAACTGCATCAGTAATAAAAAAACTATGTACCAAAGAAACCAACCTTGATTAACCTATCCTCTCATCATTGACCACCTCACTAATGTTGGGGGTGGATGTTAAAGGTGCGAGAAACCTCATTTCTATTATGACACTGCCTAGAATATTGTCCTCTCTATAGATTATGCACGAACATTATATTAACTACCCAGTCCCTAGCAAGCATCTCTCTGGTTTCCTCAATTACATCTTTATATGGATAAAATTCATGTTCCCTCAGAATCAGATTGTAACCATGTGCAGAATCAGTAAACACTTTCGGATTTTTCACTTTAACCCAGCACATCTTGAGCCCCGTTGTTATGACTTCAAGTTCACCAACAGTTGGTGGCACTTCCTCCAATTTTACGCCAAAATCATTTGCCCATTCTCCTCTATCGTTTCATACAACACCT
>JANTPZ010009678.1:0-11574 GCA_025593235.1 Vachellia pachyceras | reverse complement strand
CCCTACACCATTATTGAAGTTGTTAGAATGTCCTTGCTACTCATCTCTCCTCTAGGGCATATTCTTGGTTCACTTCTCTGTTCTTTGCCATCGATTCACCATGGATCATCTTCTTGCATTGTTCTCTTCTCTTCACTTTTTCCTTTGTAACAAATGGGTTTAAAATATTTTTGGTTTTTATCTTAAATTTTTCTATTAATTGATTTGTGCATACATATATGAGAGCTTTGTCACTACAAAAAAAAAAAGCATAATCAGTAGTGATTATTTTATGAATTTGCATAGGTTATAACTACAACAAGACCATGTTGTAACGGTTTCATAAACCGCTACAAAAACCACCATAGTGAGAGGTTTAGCATCGATTCTACATAACCGATACACACAAAATCAAACCCACTACTAACTTTGCAGTGTTTGTGATTAACTGCTACAAATAAAGTCGAATGCGGAAAGATGAGCAAACACTTGTAGCAAGTATACAACCGCTACTAAAACAAAGAGAATTCGAATCTTGTGTCTTGACGTTTGTAGCAATTCGTAATCGCTACTAATATTTAAAAATTGGAAAAAACAAACATATGGTAGCGGTTAATAACCGCTACTAAATGTATTAGGTGAAAATTGAATCTCCCTCCAAAATTTTAATGGTACACGGTAATTTTCCCGCCAATATTTAGCAGCGGTTATAAAACCGCTACCGATTTCATTCAAATATCAAAATTTCTGTCATGTTTGGGATAATATTATCTTACAGATATTTTGTAACAGTTCAAAAACTGCTACTAAAATTTGTGGAAATTAAAAAATACATATTTTAATTCAAACTAATTATTTAAATAGGAGGAAATTAATTATAATTATAAAATACCAGTTATTATTAATAAATATTTAATTCAATGTAAATATTATTAATTAAAGAATATATGTAATATGTAATGAAATGAAAAAAATGGAAAAAATTAGTATGTTGAAAAATATTATAAATTTAAGTAACACAATTTATCATATAAATAATAGGAAGATAAATTAATAGAATTAAAAAACAAAATGAATATAAATTGTGAGAATGAAAAAAAAAGAGCAAACACTTTAATAGGATCCCTTTGGGTAGAGACTCGCAGATGAAATACTGTCACTGTTGCACATCCTTGCAAATGAAAAAGGACGAAGAGTAGACATAGAGAGGAAGAGTCAGAGAAGATAGAAGAGAGAGCAAAAAAGAAATGGGGTAGAAGGAGTATTTATAGGATGCCTAGTAGAAATTAGCAACATTTTAGATGACAGTTCTTGCAGCGATTGTTTTAGTGGTGTTTTATGTGACGGTTTTTGTAGTGGTTTAAAACAACTAAAAATGTATATGTTTTTAAAAAATTAATACAGATTGAAACAAATTAAATTGACAAAGGGTAAATCATCATCTCCTTCGGGGAAGAATTTACAACATCAGTAGGATGAAATGGCTCTGCCTTATAGGTAATATGATCATCGCTATCACCCATGTCATAAAGATCTTTGGGCTTAAAATGAACAACTATACTTTAATCTCTATGTTTTTCATCCTCTACATAATAAACTTGTTGTGCCTCTAATGCTACAATATACAACTCATCATCTTGAGATCACCTATGAATGGGTCTTGAGAAATTCACAAATGTGATGCCCAGCTAATTTATAGTGATTCCAAGAGGAGTTATCGTATTTACCCAGAAACACTTGAATAACATGATGGTTAATTGCTCTTGATAATTCAATTAGATGATATCAACCAATTTTACATAGTATGAGACACCTCCAAATCACTTATCACCTTCACATGATGGTGAATTGCCCATCCTTGTTCTTCATATGGTATAGGTGATTTTGGTTGTTCTTCTACCCTTCTCCCATCTTGGAGACGAAATCCCAGAAATGAGGAAATACGAGGGTAGATGCTTTATATAGGCATTCAATTAGTAGCAGATATACCAAAGTCGCTACTACAAGTAGTGGTCCTGTTAAAACGACTACACAAAATGCTTCAAAACCTTGGCACTATCTCGGTAAATGAAGAATATAGTAGAGATTCTAAAATTGCTACAAAAACTACAGGAGTACACGACCTTTTGAATCTACAATGGCTTGACTATCAACAACAGTGGGAGAACTGCAACCGTTTGTAGTTTTGTATCGGTTCATAACTGCTACAATATTATTGACTGTTTATATTTTGCAGTGGTTTATTACTTCATAAAGCTACAAAAAACTACAACTATTATGGCGCCTTGTTCCCACCACCTGATGCCAATTTGGCACAAAATTTGTAGCGGTTTGTAATTTGGGAGCGGTTTGCCTAATAACCACTACATATTATAACTTTAGTAGCGGTTTGCTAAACGGCTACTAAGTAACAGCTGCAAATGCCATGCTTTTTTGTAGTGTCTAGTTGCTTTATATTATACCCTCTATGTTAATATTTATGTTTTGGTGATAATAAAAGTGCTTTTCTTTGCATGAATTAAATTAAATTCATCTTGTTTTTTTATAACTGAAAGTTTTATGATTCACTTGAGTCATGCATTGTCACAATTGAAGGTTTTGATTCAGAAAATGTTTTGAAAAGGAGTGTAACTCGAGTCAAGTTGATATCACTCGAGTGATGCAAGATTTATATCTTAACTTTCCAAGCCACTCAAGTTAGGTAGAAGTTTTGAAGAAAATCACTCAATTCAAAGTTATTTAACTTGAGTTATGTCAAAGATCAAGTTTTATATTAGTAACTTGAAGGCTTAATTGAGTCAATTTGCAAGTGAAAAGTTTCACTTGCAGTCACAAAGGTTTTATTTATGTTAACTTTCAAAATCACTTGAGTTATGCATCAAGTGAATTGGATTTTAACTTTAACTTATAGTAACACTCGAGTTACTCTACAAGCTTGTTTTCATATAAGGTTGAAAATAGCTTTTACAGTTTTGAGGTAAAACCTAGATTTTGGAGAATAGATTTTGGAAAATAGCTTTTACAGATTTCGAGGCAAAACCTAGATTTTGAAAAGTGATTTATGTTTGGGAAATTATTAGCTTTTACGGATTCCGAGGAAAAAAGTGGGTAGGAAAGAGGAAAGTAGGAAAGAAAAGGAAAGAAAAAGTAGGAAAGAGAAAAGAGGAAAAAGTAAGAAAGATAAAACCAAGGTTTCAAACTAAGGTTTTATAACCAAAATAGCTTTTGAGAATAAAATTTTTTACTTGGACAAAACCTCGATTTTGAGGTAAAACCGAGGTTTTGAAACCAAACCTAGGTTCTAAAATTGGTTGCCAAACAAGCCCTAAATTCACTTTATGAAAACTTGATTTTTACCATTTAACACCCGAGCCATTTTGGTGCCACTTAAGTCAAAACATTTACTTGCTCGAGTCATTAAAATTTCCTTTGAAAAGTCACATGACTTTCACTCCAACTTGAATAATCTTGAGAGTGATTTTATAGTATCACCTGAGTGATTATATTATCCGTCAAATATATTTCAATTTCTCTCAAACTCTTAACTGAAAAACACATATATGCTTGAGTTAGTCAATATTCACTCGAGTCAATGACTTTTTCCCTTGATAATGGCCTTTTTGCTTCAAAACTTCCAAAATCTTTCCCAAATCACTCACTAATGTCTCAAAACTTACCTACCCTCATTAATAGTTTTCTAACTTATTTTCTTTTACGGCCAACTCTTCATAAATAGTAGCAACATTTATCCTTAAAGGATTAATTTTTTTTCAATAGACATTTGCTTTATGTCAGAAGCATTTACTGTTGAGTTTCAATGATAGAGTTGAGATTAACAGGAAGATTTCTCTTTGCAATGGACATTAATTACTTCTCAACTAAAAATAGAAGAGCGTTGAAGATAAAAGAAAAGTTATTGAAGTACATTTATCCATCACCAACTTCTTTGTCATTTTATTAAGGTTCATTTGGAACCCATTTTCAAAACATAGGTTTTGTCCAAGTACTCAAATTTTTTAAACACCTAGTTTTGAAAAAACTATTTTTATCAAATCACACACTCTTTCATAATAAATTTCCTCTTTCCTATTTTTTCTTTCTTTCTTTTTCTTTCCTCTTTCCTACTTACTTTTTACCTTGAACTCCGTAAAAACTAATAACTTCCCAAACAAAATCACTTTTCAAAACCTATTTTTACCTTGAAGTCCGTAAAAGCTATTCTCTCAAAATCTATATTCCAAAAGTTAGACTTTGCTTCGAACTCCGTAAAAGCTATTTTCAAACGAACTTCCAAATGAGCTCTTAGTCTTATTTATTCATTAGTGCTTTGCATTTATTCTTGAAAGAGAATTATGTATTCCAAACTTATTTTTGTACTGAGAGTAATTCAAGATTGTGGATTCTTGAAAGGTTACAATTTTACGCTGACAAAGGGGTAGTGATCTTAACCTTGTGTAATGAGAATAAGGGGGAATGTGATCTTTACTTGGTACCAAGGCACCAAAAATGTGTGAATCTTGGAGTTACATTGAAATATTTAAAGGTTCTCTAAGGACTATATGTAGGTCAAGTGGTTGAGATAGAACCAAAATAAACTTGTTATGTTGTCTTACACTTCATACTCTTTGATGATATTTTTCTAACTCTTCATTTATCACTATGTTTGCTTCTAGAGCTAACTGAAAAGATTTTTAAATAGATCAGTTCACCCTCCTCTTGGTTATCTTCCATTTTAACACTCTCTTGGTTCAACCTCATCATTTTTGTCCTTAGAATTTGAGGTTCTCATTAAGATTTCCTTGAATTTGCATACTAGCATCACACCAATGACAACCTTATGATTCCTTGCCTTATTGTAAGGTATGACAATCTAAAGTGGGTTTCACTTAGTGATGCATAGAATTAATAAGACTCTTAAGTATTGGATAAGGCATGGGAAGATAACTAGTATTAATAGTCATGCATATAGCGAAATGTATGTATCACCTACTTTCGACAAAAGTACATATGAGGTTTACTATCACATACAATCAATGTAATTGAAGAGGACCATCAGGATTGTCCTCAAAGGTTTGAAATGTTGAAGAGTGATTTGAAGAATCCCTCGTATGGTAGTTGCACTGACTTTTCATGGTTGAGCACAATGTTGGTATTTTACAACTTGCAGGCAAGAAATAGGTCAATTGATACAAGGTTCACATAATTACTCTCTTCTGATGTAAAACGTGCTTCCAGTCTAAGAGTATGATGCAAAACAAGTGAGGAAAACGTGTAAGATTCGATTATATAATATCATGCTTTAATACCACATATGTAAGATACTTATGAAAATATGTAAGATTTGGAGTGTGAATTTGATAACTTTCGCAATGTATGTTAGGGCAAGTGGGTGGAAGAAGAGGCCTATTTTCTTTGAGTTGCCATATTGTACCTAGATTGGAGAGATTTTCTTGATGTTATGCATATTAAGAAAATGTCTTTTGAAAGTATTTTTGGAACATTGCTCCATATTTCAAGGGAGACCAAAGACGACACAAATGCAAGGCTATACATGTTTTAGATGGGAATCTAGGAGAAACTGTCACTGGAGGAGAGATGAAATTGCTAGATATGATTAGTTTTGATAGTGTCAAATATAAAAAAGCAAAAAGTTCTTGTAATGCATATTGATTTACTACTATATTTATGAATCAGTTTCATTGAAGGATGATGTGGTTAAATAATTCAATTTAAATGTTAAAATATTTTAAATAGATATTATATCATCATACATTAAGTTATCCTTCATCTAAGCTTTATTTGGATGCTCAAAATTGTTTCTTAAAGATAAAACTTGAGCTCACCTTCAAAAACTCGATATGATGAGTTTTTAGAGTTGTCTATTCAAAACTTGAAGCAAAACTCGAGTTATAAACTCAAGTATTGACATTTTTGAGTCAACAATCGATTTTTGGGTTATAAAACTTGAGTTTCAACCTCTTGCAGTCAAAACTCGAGTTTGGGATCATAAAACTCGAGTTTTGATCTTCTTTCTTAACTTTCAACTCGACATATGTTTGGTATTTTGATCATCTCTGCCAAACCATAAGTTAGATTGATGTGAAACTAATTTCATATGAAATTACACTCAAAATGCGATTCATAGACACTATGAACAACATCAAATCATTTCTTATGAAGGATATATAAATTTCTAAACTTGGTGGCAAATTAAACACTTTACCACTGACCTTTGCTTATTGTATCTATCATATCATTCTTTATATAATAGTTTTGGGATTGATTCTTGTTTCACGTGAATAAGACATATAGGGCTTTCCATTGATATATTATTTACAAAGTTTGGAGTTAAATTGAGAGAGTTATGGGTATTGCAAGTTGAGCTATAAACTGAAATCTGGAACATGACATGATGCAAGTTCAAATCATGAAGTAAAACTCGAGTTACAAGCCTCAAAACTCGAGTTTCGTGAGCTGAATGGAGTTTTTTTTACATAATGCTTTCAATAAAACTTGAGCTATGGGTCATAAAACTCAAGTATCCAAGTAAAAAATTATTTTAAAACTCAACACTTTCAAAGGAAACTCGAGTTATGAAAGAAGTGTTATGAAAACTCGAGTATCAAGCTCAAATTTTCAAAGACGAGTTTTGAAGGAAGTTATGCAACACTCGAGTTCTACTCTTTTAAAACTTGATTGTTAAAGGTTTAAATCATTTTAGAGTTCAAAAACTTCCTGGAGAACTTGAGTTGCAATAAAAGTTTTATCAAAACTTGAGTTCTATACATCAAAACTCGAATATCGAAGGCAACTTTCAAAACTTTCTTTAAAACTAGAGTACCAACAAAAGTGTTTAGATTAAAAAGCCTTGCAAACACTCGAGTTCTGTCATCTAAAACTCGAGTTATGCAACACTTGTTTTCAAACTTGAGCTATGAACAAAAGTTTTTCAAATTTTACATTGTAAGACTTTTAGAGATAACTCCAGTTATATTAAAAGTTTTTCAAAACTCGAGTTTCTACCACATTAAATTTTAATTTTCTTCAAACCATTTTATCTCAACACTCCAAACCAAAACTTGAGTTATGCTTTTATCTAACAATATATATCAGTCTGACGGTAGACAACTCTTTTTACCAAATCTTTCCCGTTTTGTGCTTTGTTGGTTTAAATCTTAACTGCTCTCATAAATGTTTCATGCTTAGACTTATTAAGAGAGAATGGGCATCTCTGAGCATGTGTCCGGCATTGGCCCAATAGACAAATTCATAGATGATAGACATACAACATGCCAGAGCCATTAATGCATATCGTTTGATATTAAATCAGAGTGTAATGGAAACAAAACTCTTTCTAACAAATTAATCTTCTTCAACAAACACTTGCTTTTTGTCAAAAGTCCAATGGCTATTGTTTCTCTTTCAATAAACAAATATAGCAGAATGGATCGAGTTTGAAAAACAGAGCACAAGAGCCAAAGTCGAACGGAAAATACGACGCTACTCTCCAACGGATATATTTTGACAATATCTATAAATAGGAGGAAGCAACCAACTGAGAAAAGAGATATAAAGTATATGGAATCACTGAACACAAATCAAAGAGTGTAGATTCAAGGAAATCACACAACAACATTAGGACTCTGATATTATACTTCTCAATAAGCTTCAATGTTTATCAATAAACTCTATGAGAGAGTATATTAGTTCATCCAAACTTCTTGATTCAGCGAGAAACTCAAGATTAGAGAATCTTGAGTAAGTTGTGTTCAGTTCAAAACAAAGGGTGTGTGTCTCTATTTTGGTGCAATCTATAAGGGGAAGTGTGAATCCCATTGTAAAGGCCTAAGAAGCCTATTATTGTTATTGTTAATGGATTAGAAAATCTCATAGGAGCTCTGAGGACTGGACGTAGGCCAGGAGAATCAAACTAGGATAAATTACCGTGTTGATGTTCTCTTCTCTGCTCTTTATTTTAGTGACTTTGTTTTTATTTACTCTTTGCTTTAACAAAAATTTTTGAGACACCCAATTCACCCCCTTTTTAGTGACAACATCCTAACAGAAATAATATATTTCTGTACATGGCGACTCAACCCTATTTAAGGAAAAAAAAGAAATAGTTTCTATGAAATTAAAGTTCTTGGAAAACAGTCCATACAAACATGTGATTTCTTATGCAAGCTTCATTAATGCATGGGTTCACCTTCTACACCAAACAAGAGTATTATATGAGCAAGACGAAAAATAGTGGTGTAACCTTTGTAGATAACACCACGCATATGATGATGGCCTTATGGATTAGGAAATCCTCCTCAAACTTTCAAAGTCTCTCATCCATGGCAGCCATCATTATGTCCCTTAACTAGTGTATGAATGCCTCATTTTCCTACATCTGAGGCTACCTTGTGGATTAGGAAGTCAATTGATAGCAAGTTCAATCCTTGACATGGTCACCATTCTTCCCACCTAAGGATGCAATCCACCATAATCATTCAATATCAAAATCAAATACTTTCCATATAACACAATTTTTAAAGTATTAAACCCTTTTAAAAGCTATTGTGGTTATAAATAGTTTCTCATTCAAATAGTAGTTAACCATGATAGAAAATAATAAAACTAAACCATTTTAAAACACCTATCATATTTAGAAAGGATTAAAACGATCTATTCAACTTATACATGGTGCTTTGTCGACAAAAAAATTATCCATTGTGGGAAAAAGATAGGGAGAATATAAGAAAAAGACCATTAAAATCTCAAAAGGATAAATCATGGTTTTTAATTTTTCTAATCCTAAATTAGGGCACTTGACTAAATAGGAATTTCAAAATGTGAGTGAAAAGACAATATTGCCTTGGAATTTTTTAAAAAACATGCTTGGACCGAAGGAAGGAACACGAAGTAGTGTCTCTATTGCATTTGCTTTCTCCCCACCTCTGCCGTCTTGAAGAGTTGCCATCAAGTGGAGTCATTGCCGTGGAGAGAGGTCATTCGGGTTGAGAGTAGTCGGTGTTGAGAGGTGACACCACTGTCGAATAGCGTCAAAATAATATAAAACTAGATTCTGCAGTAAAGCGCAACCTAGGTCATCTCCCAATGAACCAATGTGATAATCACTTAAATTAAGAACTTCAATTACAAACAAATAAATTAAGAACCAATCTGCAGGAGCATATTTGAAGCATGAAAGAGGGAAATTAAAGGAGAAGATCGATTGATTTTCTTTACCTTTTGGTTCCATTTTGTCAGTGTTATTGAGGTAGCTCTTCCCGTAGAAAGGAGTCGGCATCAAGCTTGAAAGTGACATCATGAGGAGTCATTTGCTATAGTAACAATGAGACTTGACAACTCTTTTTGGTGTCTTCATCATCTTTATCGTATATAGACGATAAGAGGAGGAGAAGGAGGTAGTGGAATGGATATACTGGGCAGATAGGGAAGAGCAATGGGCGGGTTGGGCTGGCTCGATGGCCAACCCGTGCCCCACCCATTTAAACTTAAGTGGGTTCGGGGTGGGAACCCATTTGAACTCGTCTAAATGGTCTGCCCCAAAACCCGGGCAGCCCATTTATTTTTCAGCCATTCCAGAGAAACATGAAGGGGGGAGCAGATGAAAGAAAGAAAGGGAAGTTGCAGACTCGTAGAAGAAATGAGAAAGTTACAGAACATGAAGCCAATCTAGATCCCAAAGTTGAAGACTTGCAGAACAAATGAGAAAGAGATGTGTACCTAGCAAATGAAGCACATTTGGAGAAAGTTACAGAATGAAGCACACTCACAGCATAAGCAACGCCACTAGTAAGGGGCTTCTCAAAAGCAATTAGTTCTGTGTACCTAGCAAATGTTTTCAACAGCTTTTATAAGTTAGAATTTAGAATGATTGCCTCACAAAAGCAAAGAAAAACACCAGACCTCATGAGTGAAAGAGATTATAAAGTTCAGAGATGATTTGTTGTATTAGAGGAACCAAACCAAATAACCCAAATGCTTTACTGAATGTGATGAAGAAAACAAAGATGAAGAGCGAGAGTAGCAAAGCGATGAAGAAAATGGTGTGCGACTGTGGGCAGCAGAGAGACTGAGCGAGAGCAGCGAGCAATGAGAGGATGAGTAGTGCCAAGGGCACAAAATAGTGTTGAGAATGGAGGAGTGCGGCAGCGGCGAGAGGAAAGAACGAGAGGAGAGAATGGCAGTGGCGGAGGCTGAGCAGTGCCGAGGGCACAAAACAGAGCGAAGAGAGGAAGAGGATGATGAGTGGCGGCGATGAGAGGAGAGAGCAACAGGGTTGAACACTTGAACTGAAGAAGGCTTGAAGGAACGAAGGTTGAAGTTGGGGTTTTTATTTTTCCAGGTTTAGACAAAATTTTAAAAAAAAAGAAAGTTTAACATGGAAGAAGGGAAGGATCGAACACATGTGAGGAGACCCCATGAAGCCATTTACTACTGGACCAAGAGCAACTATTATGGTAAAGTATCAGATATAAAATCTCATATTAAAAACAATACGAAAAATAAACGAGCGGGCATAGGCAGCCTGAGGCCTTGCCCGTGCCCCGTCCTGTTTATCCCAATGGCCCACCCATTTATACCCGCCCGTAATGGGCCACTTTTGGGCGGGCCCAAACAGGAAAATTCTCGGGCGGGTCTACCGAGTTCCGAGTTACTTGCTCAGCCCTATGGGCAGATGATGAGTGGGAGTGAGAGGGGGATGAAGATAGAGAGAACAAATAATGGTGAACAAAGAGAGAAAAAAATTTCTCGTCTATAGACAAGGAGAGTATGAGGAATTATTGACACTATAGTGTTTGGTTACTGGAAATTGAAGGTAAAATGATCCAAAAATAGGCAAAGAATAAGTTTAGAGATAGAAGCCAAGTAACTTGTCATTTAATTTAGAGAAATCATTTGTTGTCATGAACGTACTGGTTTTTTTATGTTGAAGTTGAAATTTTATTTGAATGAAAAATGGTTCACATGAACTAATAGTACAAGATACAACGTAATATCCTCTGACCTTATTCGAATGTGTTGAAGATGAATTATTCATTTGAAGCAAAAAAATGGTTCATACGAAGGAATAGATCAAAATAAAACATGATATCGTCCGACCTTATTTGAATGTGTTAAAGATAAATTTTTAATTTGAATGAAAAATGGTTCATTTGAATGAATATAGCAAAAGAAAACGTGATACTATCTAACCTCATTCAAATATGTTAAAGGTAAACTTTCATTTGAATGAAAAAAATGATTCATTCAAATGAGGTTAGATGATATCACGTTGTATTAAGAAGATTTGGGAGAACCAAATTAAATGTGCGGTTATAGTTGTTCAAGCAAAGAGGCAAATACAAATGCCCCATTCCCAATTGAGGATGTCGCCAAACTAGGCCAAGCAAGAGGATATTTCATCCTCTAACCTAAAAGACTTGTTAATATGTCAAAGATAGTTACAGTAGTGGTATAAAACACTTGACTATTAATTTTAATTTCCTTTTGCATTATTTTTTCATAGATAAATAATCCTTATTATATTTTCATTAGGACTTGTAATTTTCTTAACTTACACTACCGCATGAGATCTAGAAC
>JANTPZ010009677.1:0-12614 GCA_025593235.1 Vachellia pachyceras | reverse complement strand
ACTGAGATTTTATAACCAAAATAGCTTTTAGAAAAAAAATTTTACTTGAACAAAACCTCAGTTTTGAGGTAAAACCTAGGTTTTAAAATCAAGGTTTCAGAATGGTTTTCAAAGAAGCCCTTGGATTATCTGTGTCTATACTAATTGTAAATGAATTACACTATTTTGGGCTAGTTATAAATTACTTTTTATACATTTTATACTTTGAAGTTTACATTGATATATTTATCAATATACATGTAGATTTAAAGCTATACGAGCAAAACTAAAGTTAATTGAAATAACGATAATGCTAAAATCTTAGAGTACGGTTTGCAAGAGAGTTGCTTGAGAATTGTAACTTGAAGTTCAGTGCCAATTTGAAAACGTGGTAAAGAAACATTTTTACGTAAGTTAAGGTAAATATGTGAAGGAGATTATCTTATTTTACATAAAAATACTGTTAAAAGTATGTTTAACTTTTGAAAACGCTTTGCCACAAAGCTGGGGACACACCTAGGCTAGGTATATAGGTAGGAAGCTGCTACTTGGCGCTTTTGCCTTTTCCGCTGATCTGTACACTTTTTCTTGGACACATTTAATTTTGCATTATTTTTACTGACCGGTATCTATCTCGCCGACGATCACCGACGAATATACGATCAGAACTCATGCATGGGTTTTGGACTTTATACTGAATATTTAATTTGTATGCCATTTGTTGTATATTCAATATATATATATATATGCATATACATATACACAGTTACTATATACGGTAGTATAAATAAAGCCTGATCAGCAGACAGAAGTTGAAGCTGGTACTTGTGGAGTCAGATCGCAGACACACACACAGTAGACGGGCGCGCAGTCAGAAGTCAGAATTGATCCTCATCTTATTTTTCTTTCATTTTCAGAGGCATCTTACTTGGTAAGTGGAGATGTCGCATTCACTCCCTTGAATGAGTTGTGATGGCTTCAGTGAATCTTAAAGATCCAATTCATTTAAATTTTATGCAAGACAACAAAAATATAATTAAATTAACTACAATGGTTCACTCAGTAATAAGTGAATATTTCTCTCCTTTTAACATGAAGGCATAAATGAAAAGTTGGGATAAATGATTTAAATAAAAAACATTGATTTTTATAATTAACAATTTGTTGCTTGTAATAGTAATAAGCAATGGACAATGGGATTATTTGGGAAAGCTTCTTAACACCCTAAAAACACGTTCAACAGTGTTTTTTCGTAAAATGAGATAATCTCCTTCGTATATTTACTTCGTAAATAGTAAAAGTATTTTTTCACCGCTTTACCAAACGGAGATAGTTCTGTCAAAGGCTTTGAGCAGACACCGCCTCGAGAAGGTGCACCTGCACAACTTTCACTGATGTTGATAATGGGTTCATGCCCAGCAATTAATAAAGTGTGATTCTGTCTTCTTTTAATTTCGCTGTTCACATAAACTACGAATTCCTTCAGAACGTGGCCTTGAAATAAGTGGGGGACAACTGAAATCCGCATACGCCACTCTGGATAAAGCTCAAGTTCCCATTTTCCTCAAGTGGGATTTCTGAATCTGTGCCTCCGTGTAACTGTGTATACATGGAAAGTCCCATCAAAAGAAGTGGAAAATGGACTCAAATACCCAGAGCAGGGTAATGGACATGATAAATGTTCACTGTTTATATTAAAAAAAAAAGTTCACTGTTCAGGTCAAACTGCAATTAAATTAATTAGCAGGTGTAGCAGTAGTCAGCAACTAAGAATGTGTTTAGTGGGAAATGTTAAAAGATGTACAGTTTCATACGGTATGGGTCGAAAATGGAAAGTTGCAGACTGATCACTTACTGCGTATAATTTCTTCACTTCCCCGACATTGGTCGCTTGTGTGTGTGATATATGTTAGATGCAGCAAGTACTGACACGTGAATGAATTACTGTATTGGAATCAGGTTTGCGGTTGCTTTGCTGCCACCACAAGCCATTGTTTTTGTACAAGAGTGTAGTATTATATTTATAACTGCAAACAGCTTTCAAGCCAAATGCATTATGTTGGTGAATTTATTTCTGGGCCTCAGTTTTTTCGTCGTCGTCGTCGTCTATCACAAGCACACGACTGCGTGGATCTGAAGCTGCTTCATCGGAATGAAACTCCGGCAAATCCTATATAGGGGACAACATCATGAACCGAACACGACCAGATAAATGGATTCTCGTGATTCTGGAATCGTGGTCTTCATGGCAGTTCCATTCAGACGACAAGTTATAGGACTCATTCATGCTACTGCACTTCAATTAATAATCACCTTCAGACGAGTCACGTAAAATCATCATGATATACGTTGCCCGAAATATACCAAGAAAACAAATTATCGGACAAGCCCGTGCAACTCAATCGAATGTGCATATAAGAATGGTAAAACCAAAATAAAATTTAAAAATAGGTAATCTCAGAACTGATTTTTTTTTTTTGGCTAAAACATGTAAATCTTTCTTTTGGAGAGAACCTAATTAAAGACACTGTTAGATGCTAAATGTAGGTATATCTTTCAGCGAAATTTTAAACATTGATTCATTGTATGTGAGGCACTAAACCCTTCTGCTACATCAAATTCTGTTTGGATTTCATAATTTTTTTTTGATACATTTTGGTTTTCATAATTGAAAATAGAAAAACTAGAAATAGGTCACTTCATAACTTTAGGAGTTACAAGCCAGTTGGGCCAGACAACAGGCCCAATTTGGAATCAGGCTAAACCGAGGACAGATCAAACCACAGACCTAAAATTTTCAAGCCCAATTGATACTGGATAGGGCCCCGCAGCCCGTTAAGACTTTTAATTCACATTTCACGGCAACTTGGATTCAATTTATGTATCTATGATGATTATTAGACTTCAGCAGACAATGACGAAAACTGAGGCATGAACATCTTTCACTGGCAACATGTTTTGGCTAAAAGTGCATGTGTATCATCCATCAGTACAGCAAAGTGCTGCCCCATACATTTTATTGGAAGATGCTATCCAGACATCAAAGGACACCATAAATTAGGCAAAATCCTTTGATGTCAGCGGAGTCACAGCTTAGATATGGGACGTTTCTCATCAAAAACAATCATCACCTTCCCAATGGCTTTTCTATCCCTGATGGCAGCAAAAGCGAGGTTGGCCTGCAAGGACACATCATGGCCAAATCATTAATTTTAAAGAATATCTGCAAGGATATTTCTTGTTTTTTTTTTTGGCCAACAGGATATTTCTTGTATATTACATCTTAACTATAATATATAAGTAGAGAGAGAGTAATATTTAAAAAAATTCAAAGGGGCAAACAAGTCTCTTTCTAGACAAAATTGCTCTCCAACCTGTAATAGTTCTTAGAGCAACCTAGGAAGATCTAATAGCACAACTTGCAACATTTAGGAGGATGAACTCCATTTAGCCACAGTTAGACGTCAAATACAAATACAGTACAAAATAAAAAATCCCGACCTCTGAGAGACGGTAAGAATGAGAAATGTGGATGGAAATCAAGCCTCTTGCCAGCCAGGATAGTAGCTCCCTAAGAGAATCTTCAAGAACACCTGGTCGATGTATTTTATAGCTACCCCAGTAAAGACCATGCACCGTCCAATTCTGTCACAACGATATTAAATATCAATTAATATAAGAAATCACAGCCAAAACAATGATGGATACAAGTTACAAGCATTTCAAAGTAACCAGGCGGAGGAACTAGTGCCAGGGCAGGAGTTAGTAGCTTTTCATCTGGAAAGTCTGACAGCTGGTTTTGTGCTGCGTTAGATCCGTAAAGCCTCAGACAGAAACTTAACAGCAGGAGACAGAATAACATCGACACTCATGTCACTATATTGGAAGAGGACAGGGGAAGAGATAAACAAAAGAAGGTTAGATCAATTTTGATTGTAATTTGTGAGGCATCGGGCGTGCTTCCCTTCAATAACTCAGATTCATGTCAAATCATTCCTTCCACGCTTTTTAGAATTCAATCCGTTTATGTTTGATAAAGCACGATCAGATAACTGACAAGCAAAAAGCCATCTAGTCAACAATCAGTGTGGAAAATTGCTCTTGATGTACCTTGACAAGAGCTATATTAGAAGGGATGACAGGAATTTCTCCACTTGCAAACCCAATGATCAGAATGTTAGCTCCCCAGTTCAAAAGTTTCATGGTTTCTTTAGTAAGCTTGCCTCCAACCGGGTCATACAAGACATCCACCCCTTTGAGCTTTCGAGCTTTAAGAAACTCTTTGACACTTTGAGTGACATTTTGACAAGCAAAGTCCACCACATGATCAGTACCAAGTGATTTCAGGAGCTGCACCTTTTCACTTCCCCTGTAACCACGTTGTGTTAGAAATGCAAAACTCCTAGAGATATAGTGAATGTGCCATTAATGGATGGAGAAAATGCTTGTCAACTGTTACATGAACACGACTAAAACAATTCAGAGTTCATACCTAGCGACTGCTATGACAATGGCACCACAAGCTTTTCCAATTTGTACGGCTGCAAGGCCTACACCTCCTGCTGCACCCAAAACAAGCAATACCTGCAGTTCCATCTCATATTTTACTACACCATTGGACATATTGTGCAGAATTAAAGACGTACAGAGAAATAGGTAACAGCATTAAGCTGACTGAAACAAACCATATGAAGAACCGAATTAAGGGTAGTTGTAAGGTTCATGGGCATAAAAATTGGATTAAAAAATACATCCCAACCCGCACTGATATATCATGATTAGTCTGGTCAACTAATCTTCAATAAATGGTTCAGCCTATGAATTTTTCAAGTTTAAGATGGTCAGATACCTGACCAGAAGTCAATCTAGCTCTATGGACCAGTGCAACGTGTGAAGTACCGAAAGCCACTGGAAGAGCGCCGGCAGCAACCAAATCACAACCTTCTGGTACGCGAAACCTTAACAGTTAACAAAAGTTAAACACGTGACGTAGAAGAGTTCTGAAAAAAATGGAATGAAGAGCAAAAGGGAAATTTGGGCAGAATCTTACAGTTCGCTCTGGTCTACAACGATGAATTCAGCAAAAGACCCAAGAGGAACGAAGGAACAAACAGGGTCTCCGACTCTGAGTTTGGAAACTTTGGGGCCAACGGCGTCAACGATGCCAGAAAAATCGGAACCTGGGATAAATGGCAAAGCAGCCTTCTCTTGATATTTACCAAGTATCTGCAAATAATTTGCAAAATTCAAGCTGGTGGCTTTGATTCTAACCCTTACAGAAGTGGGGAAATCCAAATCAGGGATAGGGTGATTTTTGGAGACAATTATTGAGCTAGAATTATCTTCTGCCGCCACGGTCGGATCGCCCAATTTTGTGCACAGAAGAGCTTCCATTTCTGTTAGGTTCGAAGCTTCGCTCTTAGAGACCGATATTACCGAAAAATGGTTTATTATATGCGTCTGGGGTCTAAACTGATATTAGTTGGTTTGGCAAAAAAAAAAAACTGATATTAGTTGGGAGGTCTAAATTTTAGTTGTGATGCTCTATGGTCCAATTGCTTAGACTTTTTAATTTGTTTGCGGCAATAGTTCCAATGGCAGGGTTGGTTAGTTGGGAACTCCAATTACGGAAAGTGTGATATACGGCGAATTAATGGAAGGTCCATTGTTTTGCCCCGGTGAATCAGATGGTTGGTTGCTGGTGCAAATTGTCTGGATTAGATTCAGATAAGACCTTCAAATTTAATTTAATTTACTGATATATGATTCTGTATATATATATTAAATATACTGGCAAAAAAAGTATATATATATAATATATTAAATATAAATAAAATATATTTTAACACACTTGAAAAATAATATGATGTTTTTCAGAGAAGGACAACATGAATTACAACTTAGCCAAAAGCCGACGTACGCAGAGAGCAACAAATCAACTATTATAATTTATGACGATGAGGAGAACAAACGGTGCCAATTATAAATAATTTGATAAAATTAAGGTGGACGTCATATATTTGCATGGAGTTCTTGATCAAACACTACACTATTCAGGTTGATTGCTTTGTTCACTGAAACATCAGATACCCACAACAGAAGCAGTGCGGTGCTTGTTGAGGAAGGAGGATCAGTCATAGGGGAGGCCCGGAGGAACATCAAATCCAGACATGAAGTCATCGCCAAATATGAGAGCTCCCACAGCCAACCCTGGAGGTACATTCTCAGGAGGGTTTGCTGCAGATGATGATGGTGAGGGCAAAGAATCATTTTGGGAAGAAAAGTGGGAATATAACCAACATTTGAAGGTGGGGTGGCAAAGAAGGAGTCCTACGTCCTTCTAACTGGGTCTGCCTTCATCCAGGTCAGTGTCAGAGTCGTTTGTACGGAACTGCATCTGGTAGGAGGAGGCAATGTTCGCCCCTGCTTCTTTCTTTTGGCGGTGGGGTGAAGCCAGAGACAAATGCCGCGGGATACTTCCCCCCTGTTCCATTTTCTGTAGTTTTCTTTCCTACACAAAAAACCCAAAATGCTTCAGACATGGTAGGCTCAAAATTAAAATGTAGAACCGTTACTTTTGCTGCCAAAAATTACATGCCTCAATCTTGAATCATAATTTTTATAGTTTCTATAATTTTTTTCACTTGAATTTAAAAAGGACAAACGAATCAAAGATCACGTGATTGAGGCATGCATCTTTACAAGGACCAAAGTTTAGCAGCAGAGTAGCTGACGGGAAAACCTCTTCAACATACACCGGGTTCGAACTGTGCTCTTCCTTTGCCTCCAAAATACGAATTGAAATATCAATGAAGCCTCGTGGTCTGTTGGAATCCTTCTTTCGTAATTGGTAGCTCCAAACCTCCTCATTTCCCAGCCTTAAAGAAACCTCAGAATTTGGAACCTTCTTCGCTAGAAACTCTTCGATGATAACAGGTGCAGAGCCATGAATCTTTTCCGTGAGGAATGTGGGGTCGATGCTATGAACTTTCCACATTCAACACTAGATCTTGGACGTCTCACTCTGACTCAGAGTCATCAAGCAGAATGGCAAACTTGGTTCTCCAAACAGGATTTTCACTCCCAGAAGCATCAACCTTGGTACAGTACTTGCAGTTAGGATCAATCCATCCAACAGCAAATGACGCTTCCAAAGAGAGGGTGAATACCCGAGCCCATGAGCAGATACGAGGCTTAACTCAGATTTTCCCCATGGAAGGCTCATAGAAGAAAAACAAGATAATAAGGAAATCCTTGTCCCCAAAAAATTCTTCCTTCGATGAGGATTGAACGGGGAAAGAGAAAAAGAATAGGCTTTGATTGTTCCAAATTTTACCTTCCTTTTCTGCTGGGGAAATCAAAAGTCCCATCAAACATTAGCGTTAGATCCCGCCTGCTAAATGCATCACAAACAAGCAGGAATGTATTACTGATTGCTAATGGGAATATTAAATTCGTCACATGTAAAAGAATTTGTAAGAATATGTACAAAGAAATTTCACCAGGAACCTACAATTTCTAACACATTTACACATTGACCATAGGGCTCCTTCTTCCTGCAGTTACTCATTCCAAGTTCTCGAGTCAAACGAGACTTTTAATTTACGCCTGTCAAGAAGAAGAAACAAAAAAAGAGATGCCAATTATCGAGAAATTTTCTCATTGAGCGGTACCAATCTTGTCTTTGCTTTGTGCAGTTTCCTTTCTGTTTTATGCAGTGAGGCTTCACTCATTACATGATTGCCCCGAGGATTTGAAGGGTCCTTTGAGAGGTGGAACCAACAATAGCTTTCGGCCTATGCGTCTGACGTCGGATTCACCTTGCTGGGTCATCGAGGATGCAGCCCTCGTGTACATCATGGTAGTAGAGCCCAAAATGTCACCTCCAAATCCACATGCCTTAAAGAATAACCTGACGATAGATTTGCCCATAAATTGCAGTCCATAAGAGGATAGGACAAAGCGCTCCAGAAGGATCGTTTAAATACCTCTCATTCTCTGTACAAAGAGCTGCAATATCATAAATTTCTCTATTTGTGAGCATCCTGCGGAGAGGAAGTAATGATATCAAGATTCCTGGAGATCTACGAGTTTGATCGCAGAGTAAAGAGAGGGAGGAAGAGGAGAGTGCCAAGAGACAACAAAAACTCGGTTAAGTCAAAACATCTTGTTTGCATTTTTCGCAGAACCTAATACATATTTATGTCAAATAACACGAAATACGGAAACTTGATGATTGACCCCATCTCTGAAATCGAGATATGAAGCTTAAATTCTTTTTATCCCAACAATAATTGAACACCAACAATCACTGCCCCGCAAGAAACTCAAGATACTGTGGTTGAAGCAAGTCAACAAGCAGTCAAATATGCAGCGACAATTGAAAGTGCCTAATTTGTGAAGCAAGTCAATCTCATGAACCATTCAGATTAACATTAAAAAATTGTACAAAAGAGAGCGACAATACCTTACAATCTTTTTAACTATAATTCGGCCAATTCCCAATCTCCGCAGGGAAGGAATGACCTGCAAAGTACCGCAGCGTGTTTATGCATGCATGTTGATTAAATGGTTGGATTGCCGGACAAAGAACAAGTTGAGAAGCATAAATGCAGTTTCTACGACGTTGAGTTATTCTAGTCCTAAAAAAAAGTGAAGTGCGATATCAATTTATTTCTCCGTAACCATGTTTTATTAATGGAAGGTCGGGAATCGTTACCATCACATCGTAGATTGAAGCAGTAAGGCCGCAATCAGAAATGGCACGGCCAAAGCCCACCAATTGACCGTCGAAGGGAGAAGCCGGCGTCACACTCTGCAAGAAATCCGCCATACCCATAACCGTCTTCGACGAATCCGCGGAGGAAGTGAATTCGCCATCTCCATCATCATCAACAATATGCTGAGGTTTACAGAAGACGGAGACAAGCACAGCGCTGTGAGACAGAGCAACGCGGAGCTTATGGACATCGACGGCTTCGACGCTTCCGTGGGAGTCCACGTAATTGGGGAACCTATGGCACGAGTGGTTGCAAGTGGCATAGAGTTGTTGAAGCTGGTGAAGATCAATGTGTTTTGGGTCCGTGGAAATGTAAATCGGAAAAGGCGGCCTAATTGCTGGGCTTAGCAGCTTTCTACCAATCTGTGAGGAGGTTTGGGTGCTTTTTCTTCTTCTAACCCATCTTAATTCCATGTATGCGGACTGAAAACCCTTCATTGGTTGTTTCTCCAGCTGCATCTGAATCTTCGTACGTACTGCAACTCTCGTCACTGCCATGTCCATCTGAACCTTCATGTGACGGGGACTGGGTCTGGGAGGCTCACGCCAAGCTGGACGATAGAGAGAAGATTTTTGTGCTGATTGTGTGGCAAGGCGCTCCCTAGGGACTACGCAGTGATAATTCAGGCCTATCATGTGGGCCCATGAGTAAGACAAACCCCTTTTGCCAACTTGAACCCCCATATGATGGGTTGCATAATTCTATTAGTAATCTTATTTTTTTAAAAAAAAGAAGAATAATTTGGTGTATATGAGATATGGAAAATACGTTCTACCCTTGAACCCTAATGTGTTTTGTTGATTTTTTTTTGTTGCTATGCATGGAAAATTATATCATGCTTCAATTTTTTTTTGGCTAAAGCACAAATATCCTTCTAACGGAAGCAATAATGTTTAAAATGTTGCTGGTAGTTAAATGTGGGTACTTCTTCCGATGGAAATTTAAATATTTTTTGCTTGTATGAGTCACTGGAGCTTTGTCTCAACTACATCTCGGTCTGACACTCTGACTTGCATTGTGCACCTTTGTGAGTCTCTCAAAAAAGATTTCTGCATATACTAAGGTTTAAACTCCAAAACCCGTTTAAGTGGAATCGAACAAATTACCACTTAGACCAACCTTGTTGGTCAATTTTTTTTGGCAGTTTTGGGGGTTGTGGCGATAATTTTCCTTCCTATCACTGTCTCAGTTGAGCCCACGTAGATTCGTGTTCACATCACAGACAATACGGATGATATTGATATGAGGGAAGAGCATGGATCAAATTGTCCGGTCCAGATCGACACGGGCCCGATTATTTCTTTTGCCTGGGAAAAGAGGTAAAAACTATTTTTTCAAGAGAAAATACAGTAATTCCTCTAAAAATTTACAATCAGTTCAGAAATAGGAGAATTAATAAATAAAAGATTTTAAGAATTCATAAAATTATCATAAGGTCTCATGAGTAACTGGTAAGGTTGTTAATAAAAGCTGGTAAAATTACTAATGACAATTTTAACCCAGAATACAGGAAAAAGGCATGGAGATGCATTGATCGAGAGGGACACGCACAAAAACACACAAGGGGCCTTTAGCTTTCATCAAAGTAATCAAAGGCTTAATTGTCGGGACCAAGAAATTAAATGGCATTAGGAGCAGGTGAGTGCAGCATCTTCAGAGCAGCCGATCAAACACGCATGCATGTCGCCTTGATCGATCTTCAAACACATCTCAGGTTGATAGGAACATGCCACCTAAAAGTTCTCCGTACTATGATTTGCAGACTCTGAGAGGAGTGCAGGCTCGAGGAAATTAAAGGGAGGTCATGGAGGACAGGTCACATGCGAAGCTGTGAACGATATTTATTCTGACATGCCCTCAAAGTGCTTGTTTGGCAACACCGTTACAAAAACGGTGTACATAAGTCGAAATAAAATAATCTTGAAATTTATAAAAATTATCTTGAAATCCATAAAAATCATCTTGAAATTCATAAAACCATCTCAAAATTCACAAAATGCCTGAGAATCTGTAAAATCCATTCTCTCAACAGAGTTCCCAAACACACGTATAAACGGAGGGGGCTACATCATGTGATCTCTCGCTTTCCCTTGTCAAAATAGGCGGTAACCAGGCACAGTGCACAGGAAATGATACCCATACCATCCATATGCGCCTGTGTTTAGAACAATGTTCAGATAAATGAGTTACATTGGAAGAAAAAAATTTAAGAATTTTTAAATGATTTTACGAATTTTAAAAAGATTTACGGATTTTAAAAAGATTTTTGCTGATTTTAAGATGATTTTATTTCAATTTTAAAATGATTTTAAAAAAATGCATTTTATCCGGCATGAGTTTTGGCAGAATGTATTTATATTTAGATAAAAATGTATTTATTTTGTAAAAAAGAATTTCTTAATCAGAATATATTTTAAAAAATGAATTATCAAACTTTAGAACTCATAAATTAACAGATTTTTATTCAAAATACAATCTATAAGTTGAAACGTGGTTCTCATGTTTAATTCATTGTGTCAATGGGAACATTAGAAAACGGAAAGTAGCGTCAAGCATGCATGCTGTCAATTAATAAAAAAAAATACCCGGAGAGATTCAGGTAATCAAATCATGATAAAAATTTAATTATTTGGATTTGGTTATTATTTTTACCCTAACCACCCATTTATTCCAACTTAATTACTCATATCCCTTCTTTATTATGAAAGCACATATTTTAATCCAGATTGTTACCAAAATTAAATCGTATCTTTAAAAAATAAAAATTTATATTTTAAAATTGAAAAATATACTACAATAAATCTTATTTACTGATTTAATTTTTTGGATAAGTTACACCATTTTATAATCTTATAAAATAATTGAACACATAAGTTTAAAATATGTTCTGATTTAAAATACTACCAGATAAATAGGTGTAAATAAATGAGATTCAACATTAAAAATTATTGAAATGATAAAACTGAATGATTTTAAAGTATGATTGAATTTAATAAGAGATAATGGATTTCTAAAATAGGTATTAGAATAAATTTTCTGGATAAAGACGGTGTTTAAAAGACTATTTTTTTAAAAAACATTTATGGGAAGAGGAGTTTTTTTAATCAAAATAAAAGGTCAATAGTGTGAGAAGAGATATTTACGACCTACGAAGATTTTTTAAAACAAGAATATTTTGTAATTTAAAATTAATAGATTGTGTGTGTGAAAGTTATTCCTAAAATCTATGTTTAGTTGTAAAATCTAGGATTTAACTTAAAATTTAGATTTTTTTAAGCATAAAATTTTTTTGAAAAAATTATTTTAATTAAAAAACTTCTATTTAAAAATTAGATTTATCTTTCTCTCTTATCTTTTTCTACTTTTTCTTTTTTCTCTTCTACCTTCCTACTTCTTATCAGGGAGGTGTCCTGCAAAAGAAAAAAATAAATATTTGGAAGTAGTACATGTCGAGAAGACCATGTCGGAGCGTACGACAGAGGGTGGGAGCGATCAGTAATTAATTAGCCGTATGGGAAGAGAGAGGCCTTCTTTTAAATGTCAAACTGGGGAGTGCGTTTCAGCATCAGTGAGCTCCATATACAGACAAGTCACAAGTCATCAGGGTTTAGGGTTCATGCACACAGACACACATTCCAAAGTCTTCCTCACGGTCCACTTGCATTAAAGAATCTTCCAGCACCATCGGCTCCTTGTTATCCTCTCTCTGCCTTTCTCGGAGAAGCTCCAATTAACAGCGACGACGTGTCTGTGACACCGATATCAATTTAATTTGAAGAAGAAGGAGTGAGCGGCGGCGGCGGCGGCCGGAGAGAGATCGAGATATGTGGATGGAGGTAGCTTGGTGGGTGGGTG
>JANTPZ010009676.1:0-11940 GCA_025593235.1 Vachellia pachyceras | reverse complement strand
TCCCTAGAATGCCCTCTGTGATTGAGGGCACAATTTGTGTGGGAAGCCTTGTCCCACCAGCTCTAGAAAGTAAAATTGATAAGCAGCAGCAAGAGTTGAAGGCAAAGAAAGAAAGGTATCCAGTGAAGTTTTTGTAAATTTGAAGTCCTCCTGGTGTATAATAACTCTTTGTTATCGGCCGCTAAGTATCGGCCTCATTCATAAGCTTATGTATGTACTTGTATTCCATGTGACTAATTGCGAGTTGACCTTGACCTAGACCTGAGCAAGTCAATGCTGTGCACTGAATCCTGATTCCTGCACAAAAATATAAGAACATGATTTGTTGGAAAAGAAAGAAAAAAAAAACTGCAACTGTCAGATCTTACTTTTTGTTTTTTTGTCTTGGTCTTTGGATGACTTTCGTTGACTTGGAGTCAATGGATTATATTCGCCATCTAAATATAAATCTGCTCCCAGTCGATATAAGTGGGGCCAATTTGATTTTTTTTTAACTCTGCCCATCCATTTGTAATACTACTGATTTGCTTTGCTTAACTGTGGCTTGACATTTCATAGGGATGGCTTCCTGTCCGAGGGATTTAAATTGGTTCTGTAAGTCAACAGAGGAAACAAACGGTAAAGCCGATATTTCTTTGCCCATTCCTTAGGCGGCTTCTTTAGTTATGTTTTGAAATTAGACTTGGTTGCTAAATGGGGGTAAGACTCATCTCGTTTAGCAACAGATTGGTAAGTACCCTTAAGATTTCATTTGTGTTCGCATTGTTATATTTTACACGTCTCTGTTTTCAGACGAATGAGGATTGAAGACTGACTCTGCTGGAATCCATATAGCTGTAAAAGAGGATTAGTCAGTGACCTTCAAATACTGATGATCTCGACAGAAATATATACACATCTCTCTATCGTAACGCAACTATGATTCTCCTGCCGACCTTGTAAATTTTTTAGTTATCTTTCAAACAAATGGCTGTGAGCTGTGGATAAAACTTTGACTGTAATAATCAGCCCTGTGAGTCACCCTGAGAAAAGGGTGATGAGCTTGGCTCTGTCGACTGAGTTCCAAGTTTTCATCAGAAGCAAGCCAAGACGAAGTTCCAAGTTTTTATTGAACCAGCTTGTTCAATGAATCTCATTGTATTATGTTGAAGCGTGCTTGCATGATGTAGCAATATAACCACTTGCTACGTGAGAGCAATGTTTTGTGTTAATATGTTATAAACCTGTAATTCTTGTATGTTATATGATAAAATGCTCTTAATGGGCATTCAATTATTTTGGAGGCCGTTTTGGAATGAGTATCTTGAACGTGCGTGAGGGAGAGTTTAAAGAAATATGACTCTTGACGTGGACAATATGAAAAAAGATTTGAAAACGATGGCATGGAAAAAATACAAATAAAAAATAAATTGCCTGAGACAATTATTTGCATCCGGTGGGTAAACTGCATCAGTTGCAGTTGAACAAGTTTTTCTGTTAAAATTGTCTTAGTCTAAATATCCAAGTCTTCTGTGAGTTGCAAATAATTATAACATCAAAATTATTATGATTATTTGGATGAGTCCTAATGGGTCAGTCAGTCTCTACGGTTCGTTTGAGAAGGCAGTAGAGAAATACTTTTACTTAAGTCGACGTGAATATATGAAGGGGATTACTTCGTTTTACAGAAAAACACTGTTGAACGTGAGTTTGGGGAATGCAAACGCTGCCCAAACACAGCCGTACGTCTGTTAGCTTTTCTAAGGACGTGATCAATGAAAACAATTCCATGCATATGTTTGGTAAAGCGATTGAACACCCTAAAAGCACATTCAACAGTGTTTTTTCACAAAACGAAATAATTTCTTTCACACATTTACCTCGTAAATGGTAAAAACACTTCTCCACTGCTTTCCCGAACGGGTCAAATATGTCATTAGGAGGTTTCTGTTCCTACTCTAAACAAGCTTTAATGCCTTCACCAAAATCTGGTTAAAGTTCGACTTTGGGAAATGCACTTATTGAAAGAGACAGAAATTTCAACGCTTTAAACATCGAAGCAATTAATCTCAAGCCTATAGTAGTTTGACAATAACCATGTAACTTGAAAAAAAGAAAACTTAGAACGTTTGTTTAGTTAACAATATTGTGGGGCTACACCGTGTTTGCTTGAAAATTAGAATTAAATGGAAGATATTTTTGTTATTTTTTACCTTGAAGGGTTAAAGTGTTAATGAATTGTTTAGGCCAGAAATCAAATCAATTAGGTCAGGGCCTCTAAGCCAATGAATGGGCATTGGTCATGTCCTATTTTTATCAAAAGCAACGAAAATTTACTTCATCTGTCACTTTGCGTTTGTGAATTATGTAAATGAGTCTCCCCGGGGGTCCAAAACCCCTCGCAAAAAAAAAATCTAATCCAACAAAAGTGTTCAAATGATGCATGTTTCTCTTAAAAAGATGTGAAATACCTCTTTTTCCCCAAAGAAAAAGAAACATATTCTGGAAAAAGCAGCCTAAAATTACCATCCTAATGCTGCATTGAACTAGTAAAAATAATCAACCCATTATAACGTGGTGAGTTAACATTTAAATCCTTATTAAAAGATATATAATGTGATACCAAAAAGATACCAATACTTGTTAAAAAAAAAGTTACCATGGTAGCAAGAGGTGAAAGATTGAAGTAAGTGGCGAATTCCAAGGCTTCCTTTCTCCATTCAGCGAAGAGAAAGAAATCTTCAACACAAAAGGAAGACAAGAGAGGCCCTAAGCACAAAATTAGAGAAAGAACATAAGTTTAAGGGAGGTGAGTAAGGAGTGAGAAAAGGTGTTACATTGAATCAAACAAATTAAATTAGACTAAAACAAGTTAAATAGGTTCAAATGAAAAAGAAAGTTCTGCGATAATCTTTATTTATCTGCTGAGGCTTTCTGTTGGTCAATAATTCAATAATAGGCTTGTTTAGTGGAGCAGTTTTAAAAGGCATACGCATGTTCAACAGTGTTTTCCTCAAAATGAGATAATCTCCTTTATATATTTACCTTGACTTGCGTAAAACTACGTCTCTACCGCGTTTCCAAACGAGTACAATAACAAATTGATTCGAGTTCGTCTGAATAGTAAGTTGCTTTCATTCTATTTAAGGCTCGTTTGGTACGCAGAATTCATTTTGATGGAAATGGATATGGATATTGAAATGGAAATGGAAATGGGGTTTAAAAGTATGTTTGGTATATCATGGAAATGAAGATAGAATCCATATCTTTTTTTTTTATGAATTTTGATTTTTTTAAATGTAACAAAAAATATTATTTTTCATAAGAGAGAATATTTTGGTCCAAAAAAATTAGATTCCATGGAACCCAAATGAATTCCATAGGTTTGGGTATGGAATTGAAATTGGATATTTAGGTGGAATTGAATAATGGAATTGTAATTCCATCATACCAAACATGACAACATCATAGAATTCAATTCCAATTTCATTTCCACCCTCCCTTTCACCTTACCAAACAAGGCATTAGTATCTTGTGAATAGTTTCTTTTGTTTACCATCACAGCAAATTCTTCAAAACTGAGAATAAATCACACACCAAAGTAATCAAAACAAATGTTAGCCAAACAAGATCCATTTGAGTTAGCTTTTGGCTTTGAACTTTTAATTTCACCGTGATCGGTCTAGTTTAGGTTTTGATTTAAAGTTTTTGTGACTGAAAAACAAACCTGATTTAATGATATTATGCTTTTTTTATGCCTATTATGTTTTGGAACTCACTAATCAAATAACTAATAATCTACTCACTGAAATAAGTGTAGCCCGGCCACTTTTTGATCAATAACAAGTTATCTTTTATTGCAGTGATCAATTTCAAGTGTTTATTGACAGTGAATTATGAACTGTTTATATTTGATTTCAATACACAAGCAATTCTTTTACATTTTAGGAACAGCTGAGACTAAAAGTAATAATTCTTATAACTTATCATGGCAGGTTGGATATATATATATATATATACCGTACATGCATGTTGAAAAAGAATCTCCTATATATCAATGAATCAGGGGACCACTTTGACTGACGGTGTTAGTACAACCGTTTACAAAGTTCAAAGTAAGTTCATTGGGAGAACGTTTACTAAATCCGAGATAAATATATGAGAAGAGGTTTGTCTCGGTAAACGTAGTAATGACTTTTAGATGTCTAAACGGGTTGTTCAAACAAGCCTATATACTGAGAAAGGTGATTCGTTTCAGGTGCTCTGTCTGTGTGATCACACACGGGTGTATCGCTAAAGTGAAACTAAATTTGTCCCTAACTCATTGTCGTAAATACAAAAGTGAGTTAACCTTTTTAAAAGATATAAGTAAATACAAAAGTGAGTTAATCTTTTTAAAAGATATAAGGAAACTAAATAAATCACTTTTAAAAACATTTATATTTATCAATTTTTTTAAAATTATTTTTTTTACTTATAAACTTATATATATAATCTAATGATGCATATAAATCAATACTTTTTAAATTATTTATTTAGCCTCATTAATTTTTCCAAAAAAAAGGTTAACTAGCTGGATCTTATATATCAAGGAATGAAGGTATTATTATTCCTTTGTAGTTGTTTTTCAATATGATACTATTTAGGGTTAAGATTCATCCAGCATACATCATGAAATATTTTTCACTAATGTATCCCAAACAAATTTTCACTACAATTTTACTGTGAAGTGTTTTTCTTAATAAGAATGAGCACCTGGGATTTAGGATACTGGATGCCGAGTGCTTCCAAAAAAAAAAAAAAGATAACCATGCTATTTACCTCAACTCTAGCTAATTAGTAGATTTTTTTTATTAAACATGAGTATCCTCCAACTACTGTAGTAAACTGTGTGTTTGGGACGTCCGTTGGGAGAAATGAGTTTATAGATTTTCAGGTATTTTACGGATTTCGAGATGGTTTTAATGAATTTCGAGATTATTTTTACATATTTCGAGACGGTTTTATATTGGAATGTATGCACCGTTTGTGAAACGGTATTCCTAAACAAGCACAATATATTCTGGCAAA
The DNA here is from genome assembly GCA_025593235.1 of Vachellia pachyceras. Lineage (NCBI taxonomy): Eukaryota > Viridiplantae > Streptophyta > Magnoliopsida > Fabales > Fabaceae > Vachellia > Vachellia pachyceras. Next base: position 6,891 of record JANTPZ010009676.1, on the reverse strand, counting down.
GATTGAAACTTTAGTTCAATGAGTAACTCCTTTAACAAGACCTACTAACCCTGTTGGCACAGCTAATCAGTGGACTTTTGAAATGGAATATGGTTGTTGAGCTTTAGAATTTATTGGAACCAAAATGGTCCATATCATTTAATATTCTTCCATTTCTAATCAATGGCCACCTTATTTAAATGGTTGGTCAAGCTGTTTAGTAGCCTTTTTGAGGACTAAATTAAAGTTGATAGAATGACTTTCCAACGTAAATAAATTCCTTTGGGAGAGCAGCTGGATGAAGCAAATCAAGGCGATGAGCAACAATAAAAATAATAAAATTCATATTTTATTCGAAGCTACCAAATAACACACCATCATACACAAACTCTAGCAGTAGTAGTAATAGTAGTAGCAGCCACCTCATCACTTCAATACAAAATCCATGAAATTACGTACTCCCAACACATGGCAACTGTGAATATCTGCTGACGTGGAGCCATGTGCTTACACGCAGGCATACTATTCCTCCTATTTTTTTCCCAAATATATAATAAATTTTACCCCCATCTAAAATACTCACCTTCACCACCACCTTCATAATAATAATCAAAATAGTTGCAAATTAAACAGAAGCTTTTCAACATTGACATGCAAAAAAACAAAGTGAGACCTGATCAATGCCGACACCTGGATTGATTTTTCTTTTTTAAAATTTCATTTCCCCCATTGAAGCTTATGCTCAAGCTTCAGTCTTTTCAACAGCGACTTCTTTGGCTTCTTCCTCCTTCACTTCTTCCTTCTTCTCCTCAGTGGCTTCTTCCTTCACTTCTTTCTTTGGTGCTTCTGGTTCTGCTACTGCTGCTGCTGCTACTTCCTCTTCTTTAGGAGCTTCTTCCTTAACTTCCTCGACCTTTTCGGCTTCATCGCTCTTCACTTCCTCTGTTTGCTCAGGCTTGGCTTCTTCTTGTGCTGCCTCTGTAGGCTTGGCTTCCTCCTTCACTTCTTCTTTTGTAACTTCCTTGGTCTCAGCTTCAACTGGGACCTTGGTTTCTTCAGATTCTTCTGGTTTTGCTTCTGCTTCTTTTGCTGCTTCTGCGATTTCCTCGTCCTTTGGTTGTTCTGTCTTCTGTGCTTCTGCAGGGACAGCAACTTCAGTGGCTGCCGGAGCTTGTTCTGGGGTTGTCTCCTCTGCCTTAGCGGTCACCACCGCTGTCGCTTCGTTCTCTGTCACTGCTTGAGCCTGGGCAACCTGCAAGATCCATCCATCTTCATAACTTCACAGAGTATTCTACCGCATTTTTTTGCCTTTTGATGAGTCCGATGAAAAATTTAGCACGCAAAAAGGTTGTTCCAACTTCAAGAAACAGGATGGACAAGCGCAGACAGATCTTGTTGATCATTGAGTCGATCGTTGTTAGATCATTCAAGTTTAATGTATAAATATATGAGTTTTTCACATATCAACAAAAGAAGGACTGAAGTAACAGAATGATCGATGATCTGTCCAACATTGGATGCTACTTGTAATTATGGAACTAAAAGATGAGCAAAAAAAGAAGAAGATCGAAACAGATCATGAGCAAAAAAAGAAGATCGAAACAGATCGATCGTCGATGATAATATTTCACTCTCTTGCACCAAATAATCGAGGTGATCTCAATTTGATCTTTTGGAGTTCGATCCATACCCATAATTTAAAAACGTTGACAGGAAAAAAGTTACCTGGTGAAGCAGCCTATATATTATATATATATATATGATCAAGAAAGCTATGCGACTTAGTGATCAAGGTGATGGATCACTCTGAATCATCGCATAAAGCTGGCGATCGAGTTATATGATAAAGATGAATCGTTGATCCATGCAGTACACACACACATGAACCGATCAGTGAATACACGTAGCCAGCTGTATGTATAGTTAAGCGATTTATTTATGTTGTGATCGATCATCTGAGGGACGCAGTGGGTAGGAATTTGCAGATGGCTCAAGCTCATCTCAGAAAATTAACCATTAAATTTACTCGTCGCGATCGTGTGTTGATCGATGGAAATGAAGAGCCAAAACATAAATTAAACCAAGGAGAAATAAAAGTGGAAACGCAGATTTGTTTGCAACAATTAAGTAGGTTTTCCGTTTGCATGGAGGAGTGAAGTGTAAAGCAATGTACAAAGGAAAAGCAGAGAGGAAATGAACAGTGTGTGAGAGTTATATTATTATTACCTCAGCACTGGCCATTTTGAAAGCAAAAAGGAGAGAGATTAGTGAAGACTGAGCAGAAGAAAGTTTGGGAGCTGTGTGTGTGAAGAGGGCAGAGAGAGAGAGAGAGAGAGAGATGGGATTGTGAGTTGTGAGTGATACGATCAGGGTGAGAGGTTTATATAGAGGTGTGAGGAATGGAGCATTATAATTGAAGAACAACTATGATAGAGAGAGAGAGAGAGAGTGCCACTTGGAAGCATCATTTTCAAGGAGACACCTCACATCTCTGGTACAAATAAAAAAAAGACATCGGCTGAATGTCCAGTTGTAAATGTCCTTGTTATTCTTATATTCTACGAGATCGAGGAAAAGGGACTTCATTGCATTCTCACCCAACTTGTACGACTACTAATTAACTATTTGTTTAACCCTTGAATTTAGATAGATCCAGAATGCAGTGTAGAAATGCTTTACGTAAATTGATGTAATAAATAAAAAATATTATCTCATTTTATAAAAAATATACTATTAGGTGTTTGATTAAGATTTAGATTTAGATTTAGAACTATTTAATCACTCTCAATCTATCTATATAAAATAGGTTTAACTCAGCACTTACTATTCTAAATTAATTTTAAGTCCTGCATTGAGCATGTTAAATTATTTTTTTAATAATATACAGTATCTTAATTAATTTTTTTATGTATTTAGCACCCAAAATTTTTTTCATTAATACTCAATAATTTAAAGTGCATTTCGATGCCATACCACCACCAAATATTTGCATGTGCAGAAAAATTGGAAGGAGAGAATGCTAGAAGATAAAACTAAAAGAAAATACTATTTTTTTAAGTGTTGTTTCTCTAATATTCTCATTCCCCTATTTTCCTCCCACTTCACCCTCCATCCCAACAGAGTTAAAGTATTTTTCTTGCTAGTAATGGATACCCTAACCTAAAATTAGGATAGTGATGTTATTGGAAAATATTTTCTAGTGCTGGATATGCCAAAAATTATTTTGAAATGTTGAGTGCTAATAAGACAACACTTCAGACTACCTGAGCTTATAAAACATAACTAAAATTTCAATAAGATCCTAAAAAATAAGATGTAATCACCGAAAAGTTTTACAACAATTGATTAACATGTAATGGCTGATTCCATTCCAAGAAATGACATTAGTTGCATATTGCCCATTTATCTATCAAAGGGTTTTTTTGGTGATTTTTTTCCAGCATTTGCACCTCATAATAGTTGTAGCTAAAATATACTCTAAATCGCAATAATATATATATATATATAGACACACAAACGCACAGAGTAAATTACAGATTAAACTTATTATTTAAGCTTGATGCAGTATGATACAGAAAAGATTAAATCTCTGGTAAAGAAAAGAGAGGCAATTAGTGGGGAGGCATGTCATGAAATGAGTGAGATCTTTGACAGGAGTAAGGATCAGAGAGATGTGTGAGAGCAACATGGGACGTAATGGGATTGATGATGATGGGATCATCATGTTCTTGGATTAATTTGGCTACCACCCTTTGATTCAGCCGACCAACAAAGCTAGCCAGCTAGGCACCTCAAATGTCAATTGGACCTTTCCTTCTGTAATTACATATCCTTTGAAGTATAATCTCCACCATATTTAAAAGTGCTCGCTACGCGGCCTATGAGATATGCCCTAATCTTGGAAAGTCCGAGGATTTAATTCGTCTAAACTTTTCTATTCAAAAAATATATGTATTACATCTCTTTGATCCTAATAAAAAAGATTTTGATCATTTAAACATAATATCTTAAGTTTAAATTCATGTGAATACAGTAATCTCTTTCAAGAGAGTTTATCATTGCTAATTAAATCTGACAATTATTGAATATAATTCGATCAGGTAAACATATGTAAGATATTTCTTTGTTCACACGTACCCGTGATCTAAGTAATAATGTAATAATGTGAGCAGCTTTTGGGTGGATTTAAGAAATAATGAGAAAGTAAAGGTGAAGGCTTTTTTTTGGGGGGTGGGGTGAAAAATGGTGGTGGCTCTCACTGTGAGGGATTAATGGTGTTAACCGATTTTAAGGTTGGCGAGGGATTGTGTTTTGAAAATGGGGAGTGAGGCAAAGGGGAAGGCGACAAGGAAGGGCCCCACTAGGCCGGATTTTGGTGTGGGGGTGGGGCCCATGAGAGACCACAGGTGCGATCATTACCGCTCAACAAGGAGGGGGTGGGCCCACCAAAGGGAAAATAAAAGGCAGACCACCGCCCCTCTCGAAAAAACATTCACATGGCCCCACATGCATATGCTTTCCACGTCCGATTCTCGTGACACTGGACCCTCTGATCTTCCACGTCAGATCCTAGCCCCCATTCCAAGATTCCCTTTTTATTTCAAGATTCACAACCACGGAACCCTGCAATTTATGTATCTGAAAAACTTATAAACAGGTGTGAAAAAGGCCGGCTCGATATAAGATGTGATCCCAGTTATGTTATACCGAAGATGAAGTAAAATTCATCTCACATATTTATTTTAAAATCTGTAAAACAGTTCTTAATCCAAATGTTGATCGCCCATCGTCGTTGGTTGATTTATTTTATTATTACTTTTATATATTTCCATTTTTTCTTCAAGTTAAAATTTGTTACGCATTTCCAATGTCGCCCACCAGCACACAAGTGTCCTTTAAGGGCAGACCTACTTAGTCACTGGTGGATGCGGTCACACCCCTGACTTCTAAAAAGTTAGGTATATATTAGTACTATATGATTTATTTTGCATTCATTCATTTACTAATTTTGAACAACTGAATTTTTATTCAAATTATTTTTAAAAGATATTAATAATAAATCTTACTTATATTCTCAAAAAATAGTTTGCACCCCTGAGTTAGGGTCATAAGTTTGCCACTGAGTGACCTCGTATTTGGTTGATTTAATTTGTTAATTTTTAAGATAATTCCATTTTTCTTGAATCTAAATTTTTTTACGCAATTATGTTTGTCAAAATATACATTATTGTGCACTGACAACTGCATGTGCATTCTCCTTTCAATTCATGTGGCAAAAAAAAAAATCTATATCCAACAATTTAAAAATGGTGAGCACAATTTAATATTTGCATTAACTATATCCAATCTAAAAAAAACTAGCTTATTAGATAGACTATGCTTGTTTGATTTGTACGTTAAAACTACGTTGTACACCGGTCGAAACAAAACTCCTCTCAAATATTTACCTTAAAATCCGTAAAATCATTCTACTAATGGATTTCCATGACAAAATGATAAATAATTAACCCCCCATATTTCACTTGTGAGGCAGCCGAAACCGACCGTGACAAAATCCATTGGTGGGATGAAGGGGCAAACTTGTCATCGTGTTCAAGCTAAGTATGTAATATTGATCTCTATGATTGATTCGTTCAGTGAGGACAAGAAATTAGAGGTGGATCTGATCTGAAAGATAAGATTAAGGTTTAGGAAGAAGATGATGAATGACAGTAATAATGCATGCATATGAATCGAAGATTGGAGAGTCCATATTTCTCCATCAACAAGTCCTTTCGCTCTTTCACATGTACAACATTCCTTCTTCGTTCCAGTGAGCTTCTCGCCGGCACTTTACACACAGATACATTCTAATTAATTTAATCTGATTGAGTTTCGTCTCAAACTTGATCTCTAATTAATCCTAATAATTAGCTTTCATGACGCATGCAATGGCATGGGCTTATTAAAGAGTGAGAGAGACATGTATGTGTGAGGTTGTCTTTGTGGCCTAAGTCATATCTGGAAAGCGTCTCTGTCACTGTGACAAAAAGCTTGGGACGGCGCCTCCACTCATCAACATCACTCCTCCCACTTCTTTATCAGTTAGGTTGAGTCTGGTGTCCTATTATTTTCATCACTTCCCTCCGATCCTGTCATACTGCGCTTGTTTAGCAATCAATTAGAAGAATGATTTTACGAATTCTGAGGTAAGTTTGTGAAAAGAGTTTTATTTTATCTTACGTATAACGTGATTGATAATCACTTGTCATATACATACTAATGCTTGAATTTAGTTCTCAATATAAGATATCAATCAAATTTATCTTATAAAATTTATAGTCTATTTATTAAAGTATTCTTATTGATTATGTATCATCTTTGAGCACAAAAAACATCTATAATTTCTTCATATCAAACTCATACCATCATAGATTATTATTATAGGCCAACTTCTTATCCACTTAATCAAATTTTATTAGTTATTTAATGCTCTGAATTCATTAGAAGATAACCATAATTTTGATTTCTTATTTTATTTTGGCATGCATGAAATGAATGAATAATGGTGTTTAATTATTATATAAGTCACTGATGCATTCTTTATGTTTTAAAAAATTGCCCATGTTTAAAATCTAATTAAATTTTTGTAATTCATAATTTTAAACAAGAATAATTTTTTTATTCTTTTCAGACAAATTTAATCTCTCGATCATCGCTTTTTAATTTGAATGTAATGGTTGAAGGTAACTTGTAATTATAATAGGAAGAGAGAAAGAGTATTTAATCATAGGAGGAGGGAAAATTATTGATGATGTATATTTCTTGGTAGCCTCAACTTAATAAATGTGCGTTCCATTAGGGTAACAAATTTTAATGATTTTGTCGAGAACAGTGTCAACCACGAAGGTTAATACGAGCATTACTCATAGA
>JANTPZ010009675.1:0-10199 GCA_025593235.1 Vachellia pachyceras | reverse complement strand
ATGTTGCTTCAAAGCACAACGAGAAAAGCTACTTCAGAAAGTAATGATGAACTTTATTAGAGCTAAATAGTAAATACCAGTAAAAACGATGAGATCGGGCTTCTCGGCAAGGATCATTCTGTGAACAAAGGCAGTGGTATTAAGGTCGGAGCAAGTAGCATTCTGAGAAGGAAGCACATCCAAGCAAAGAGTACTCTTGCCATTTGCATAGTGCATATCTGCTACCTGCAATATCTTGAATTCTCCATTCTCATCGAACCTAAGCTTCCGCGTCTGTTTTGGGTCGGATTGTTCCGCCGCCGCCAATACGCAAATCGGAAGAAGCACACAAAAGGAAGAATACACCATCAAAGCCGCCACCGCCATGAAATCAAAACGCAACGTTTTCTCCTTCCTGGTGCTCTTAATACTACCGTAACCGCTTCTTCTACTATTCGAAACCATATTAGTTAGGTGATGAGTGTTTATGGGTTGTAAATGAATGAAATGATGCTCGGATCAGAAAACTGAAAAGAGAGATTTATAGTCAAGTCGGAGAAGGTGAAGCTATCAATATCAGTTTATTGATGTCGTACGGGAAGTAGGCTAATGAAGGAAAGCAGCGAAAAGATATGAATAAAAAAAAAAGTTTTTTTTTTGTGTGTGAAAAGGATGGAGATGAAATTGAAGGAGGAGGGATAAGACAGGATATTCCCGGAGCTGATGATTCTGACAATCAGAGAGTCAGCTCTGGTTGCTGCTTCCACTTCGATCAAGAAATTTAATAGAACAATGTTTAATTCAAAACTCTTGCGATTTAAATCATGAAGACCCCATTAAAGACTACATATAATTTGAGAACTTGATATGATATATACGAAGAATTTGATCTAAATTTTCAAAGAGTTTAAAAATGGATTGGTTGATGATTAAGGTATAGTAGTGTAGACTGTTGAATTGAATGTTATCTTATACGTAGAAAACAAAGGTTCGGTCCTCTGGTTTGTAGATGGAAGTTGGCATTAAATGGGAATTATTGCAAGATATGTGGCAGAGCTGAAAAGGATGACTAATCACAGACCAAACAAATGACGACACAACCGAATCATTTTTTTAAATGAATTAATCATTTTCACTTATATTTTTTTATGGTTGAGCTGTGTTTTGTCTGAAAGTGAAGCCCGTCCATGCTTGGGATCTTATTTCTTTTATTTTTTTCTGATTTATGCCCACTTCACTTAATTGTTCTTTTCTGTCTGTGTGTTTGTTTGGTAAAGTTTATATACTTTTAAAATTATGTTCAATAGTATTTTTTACAAAACGAAATAATCTCCTCCATATATTTACCTCGACTTGTGTAAAAGTACTTCTCTACCGCATTTTCAAACGGACCCACTAGTATTGGCGAGGATGAATCTCCCATCTTCATTCCTTGGGGGCATGGAACGACATTTTTCAATTTTAAAAGCTAAAGAAAACAGAAAAATTGATGGAGAATGATTGAGTTTAAAAGGAGGAAATGATTTTTCACAAAAATCAAAACTCGGATTCTTATTGTGAAAGATAATATTCATATTTAATATTTAACAATGTAATAAAATAAGATTGTCTCGAATAAAATAATATTTGTATTTAAAAAAACATGCAGATTGCTATCTCCGTTTCCCAGTTGCATGAGGTCAAAACTTTTTATAAAATAACAAGAAGGTATTTTTTTTTAGAGGTAATCCTTTTAAGGCATTTATACTAAATATATAGTGGATATATAGGTGAAAGCTACTTTTATAATATTATTTATGATCTACAAGTAAAGTATGTGAAAGAAGTTTTGTCTCAATTTGTATTAACACACCTTCTCCCAAACATGACTGTAATATATTTCTTAATGAGTATTTTACTCCACTGGCCTTTTATTTAAGGAACAATCTATCTCATAGATGGCAATCTAGATACGAGGAACAAATCCTTTTTATTTGAAATTTTAAATCAACCGTTTCATTTTTTTGCCCCTCCGAAATACAGTTCCACTCATTATCTTTTATGTATTCTTTTTACAAATAAAGGTCTAATTGAAAAAATAAATACATATCTTACATATTCATTATTTTAAACTAATATTTTAAAACACTTGACTTTGGTAATTGGTTCTTATAGGAATGAGTATTACTTAACATAACCCATCTGAGCTTTTTTTTTTTTGTAGTTTTATTTTCTAAGCTTGTACTGTTTTTCCAATCGATAATATGATGATACTTGTGCAAGAGTATTGCTTAACATATTTTTACGCAAGTCGAGGTAAATACGTGAAGAAGATTATTTCGTTTTGCCGAAAAACAGTATTGAACGTGCTTTTGGGGAATAAATAAACTTTTTCAAACAAGCACATAATTCATAATTGAAACTCATGACAACTATGCTTGGAGCATGCTTGTATATATGCACATAGCATGTGTGTCTGTTTGGCTCAATGTTTGTAAGGCATAAACATTCAACCGTGTTTTTTTTAAAACAAGATAATCTTCTTTACATATTTGTCTCGATTTAGGTAAAATTACTTCTCTACTGTATTCCCAAACGAGTTCAAAATCTTCAAAGATTGTGAGATCAATTTCACTTGGATTATGAGTATGATTTTATTTATAATCTCAAACGTTCATATCTGCACTCTAATTTAAAAAAAAAAACAAAAAAAATGAAAAGCATGCTTGTTTGTATTGCTTTTTAAAACGAAGATGAAAATAATTGTAAGGCTGAAAGGTTAATAGCTATGAGCTTACATTTACATTGCAATTCAAAACATGAACGTGGAACATATATACTTGTATAGCTTTTCAAAACAAAAATAGAAAGGTATGAACTTGGGTTCACATCAAAATTCAAAGCAGAGACTTAAACTCATGGGGCACTAAACTTTTAAATTTAAGTAGAAATATTTTTATCTTAAAATTCTAAATTTATTTTTTTAACAGTTTAAACGCTTAGTTATATAATTATCTAAAATGATTTTAAACATTAAAAAATATCATACACCTGTATATTCCAACCTGCCATGCTTTCTATATCTTCACTGTTCAGTGCGTGACAATTCCTCTGTCTTTTAGCAGCCTGTGAGCAACATAGTGAAAAACGATGCATTTAAAGTATGCTAATACCGCCATTAGGTAGTATGGTGTCTTCTAGGTGGAAGGTTACATGTTCGATCACACCGATTGTAAACTCAGACCGTTAGTATCTGTCCATTTAAATTAAAAAGTTATCTATATATATATATATATTAAAAGTCAATTTGTAAATTAGGAACAAACACTTGACCTGAGATTCAATAATTGAAACAAAATGTACAGGGACTCCTCGATTAACCCCATAATAATTTGCCATCCTTCTATAAAACTTTGTGACCGTTTGAGAATCCGAGTGAAAAGTGATTTTATGCAAATTAAGATAAGTATGGAAGAGGAGTTTTATCTCGATTTGTATGTAATATAAGAAAAAGAGAAATTAAATGTTTATAAACACCCCAAATTTATCACAAGAAACCAGAGCAAATAATTCATTAAATAAAAGAAGAGGATGCTTTTATGCTGAACACAGAAAAAAAAATGAAAAATCTAAGCTGAACACAGAAGTTGCCTACTCTTTTTTCTTTCTGATCGTATTTCTAATCAATAATTGAGCCAGAAAGTCTTCAGGAATAGTTGAATTAAAGAGGACCGCAAATACAATACAGCTGTCTCGATAACCATATAATCTATCATATCAGCCTTAACGCCGTGGAAATAAAACCTTACCAAAGTAGAAATCTAAGGTAGAAAGAATTCTACTTGCAAGTAAATACAGTGATTGAAAGTGAGGAAAAACTGCAAAATTCTTAATAAGGACTTAACAACTGTCTATGTTGATTAGGTTGTCAATTTAGCAGCAGGGGTCACATTTGATGACCAGAATATCAAAAACTAAATTTTGGTAGAAGTCCAATCATGAACTTGAAACTCGTTTGGGTTAATGTTTGAAAACCTAGATTTTATGGTAAAAGCTAGGATTTGCCTCAAAACGTAAGCTTTATCCAAATATTTATATTTTTCATATAAGGTCGTATGGAGACAAAATCTAGATTTTGGAAAAGTTATTTTTTATCAAATCATACTCTCTCATAATTATTTTTCTATTTTCTCTTTCCTCATATTTTATTTTTCCTCTTCCTCTTTCTTACTCCTAATTATTTTTTCTCTTTTTTCTTTCCTATTATAATTTTGCTTTTAAATCCATAAAAGTTGTTCTCATCATAACTTCTTAAGAACAATCATTTTTTCTAAATCTAGGTTTTACCTTAAAATCTGTAAAAGTTATCCGCCCAAAATCTATTCTCCTAAACCTTATTTTTATCACAAACTTTACAAAAATTATTTTCCGTCGGATTTCCAGACAAGTTCTTGCACACTTCAACAGATGTCATGTTTTTCAAGATGTTATGCGTTTGTTTTCAGATTCTGATGATCATACCAGGGCTCCATAAAAGTTTCCAAGACTTCCATAGGGTTATTACAGATTATTACCATTGGCACTTGCAGTGATACTGACCCGCATTCCCAATCCAAAACAGGACTCAAAATGGGTACCAACTAATTTTTTGTTTTAAATAGAACTACATTAATTAATTTTTTATGCTAAAGAGTTTATATGGGTTGCTTCATACGAGTTTATAAAACCATGGCATGGAGCCAGACTCAAAATGCTTACAAAGACACATATATTACCTACAAACAAGGTTTTTAGTCTTTATTTACTAGTAATTGACTTTTATCCTAAAATATAGTTGGATCGAGTGTAGCATATAGGGTAGTCGGAAGCAGATAGAGAAAAATAAAATAAGAGTAAGAGGAAGATGCTGAAGCTCGTGTATTACTCTCTTTAACAGCATAGTTAGAGAGTCGGGCAAAAAAAAAAAAAAGCAACATAGTTATAGAGAATCTAATTTTGAGATCATGATCATGAAATAATATTGCTTCTACTAATCTTTTCTTCTTTTTCTCCATAAAATGTGTATGGCTTCAGGCCTCCATGAAAGAAGCCTGAAAGGGCCATCAGAAGAGTGAATACATTCATTAGCATGATATGGTTTTGCCAACGTTCATCTTCATCAGCTATCTCCTCAACTACAATTTTGAACCTGAACAACCACATTCAACAAGAAATATCCTCTCTTTAGGATATTATAGACTTTGAGGGTGAGTTTTAGAGTAACGTTAAGGTTGTTGTCATGTGAATTAAAAATTACAGATTGAAATTCTGAAAATAAGTTCTCCACTTGTGAGGTTAAGACTGCGTACATTTATCATTATTCAGACTTCACCTGGTAGGAGTCTCATCCATTAGCATTAGGTCGCCTTTTTTTAAAATACTATGACATTTAATCTAGTCTACTCCATCTAATCATACACTATAACTGATGTAGGAGATGCATGCAAATTTTAGGCAACAACACTACAATCCATATAGCTATCATCGTTACAACTCAGAACTTCCTCAAATCAGATAAACGAAAGAGAACTACACAGTACACAAACCTCAAACGACCCCAAGATGATTCTTGTACGAGTTATAACTAGCCAACCAAAGATCAAGAGTCCTTATCTTTTTCTCCCAGAACAGAGGACTTGAACCAAGGGACCCACACCGAAGTTCTCTTCTGATACAGTCTAAAGGTTTCTGCTCTGTTAATTTGCTTAACCATGCGGTCTTCAACAAGCGTGGTCACATAAGCCAAGCACATGGTATTTACTAATGCCCCAGCAAAGGCCCATCCTTGTCCCAGGTTCCAAGCAAATAAACCTAGTCCCCACCACCATAGTTGCTCTCCGAAGTAATTAGGATGCCGGGAGTAATACCACAGACCGCTGTCAAGCACAGGGACCACAGGCTTACCAAGCCCTCTCAGATTGTCGTTTCTACTCACAAAGTCATAGAGCTGTGTATCTGCAAAGTATGCTATCACAATGCCACATACACACACGACAATGGCTACCAAGTCCCAGATGCTCAAAACCTGGTGCGTCGTATGAACAACATAGAATGGAAAGGATAACGCAATTATAAACACCTGCAAATGAGGAAGACACCAAAGAGAAAGCACCCTTTAAATGACATAACATTTAAACCAAACACATTGATGTTTCACAAACATAAGGGTACGGTGTCTAATTCATATCTGACACACTACGAAATACAACACATAACTTCAAATTGTATTTGGAGATCATAAATTTTGTTGTCTCGTATCTGCTAAACAGGCAACCAGACAAATACGTATGAAGTATAAAGGCTCGTGTAAAAATAATGCAACATGATATTTCAGATTACATCTAAACACTTCATTTCCTTCCTTCCTTGTTTCTCATGCCAAACAGACCATTTAAGAAAATTAATACACATTGAATACTCATATCATATACGATACCAAATTTCAACTTACATTTAAGCATTTTGTGTCTCGTATCCATGTGGTTCAGGCAATTCAGCAAACAGGCTAAGGGGGTTAATTGGTTTAACAAACAGAGGTGGAAGGGAAAGAAACTACGAAACAATAACCTGCTGAGAGACGTAGACAGCGAAGAAAGAAGCCCACCACCAATGTTTTCCATATTGATGGCTCATATCGGTGAAGCGCCAATCCTCTCTGGCACCCCATTGCCACTTCTCTCGCCTGAAGTAGTTATGGCTGAGCCTAATACTCCAAACCCATGTCAACAAGATCACTATCTTCGACCTCCACCAATTATACTCAGCCAAAGGATGAGTCGAGTAGTAATGAACAAGCATCACAGGTATCACCGTCCAATACGGGTCAATCATCTGTACAAGCCAAGAGTCAATTTCCACACAACACAGAAATGAAACCGAAAAAAAAAAATAAAAAAGAAAACGTGTCGTGTTACGCACCCAGTGGCTAGATTGGAGTAGGCCGATGATCCAGAAGAGAACATTGATGTTGAAGAAGAAGAGTAAATTGGCCAATAACAGAGGATGATGATAGAACCATGCCCACATATTGGGTCCAGAATCGATGCGAATTGCAGATTCATAGTTCTTGAGGAATGAAACATAAAAGAGAATAGAGGGAAGAGGAACCAAGAACGCTATGAGAGCATTCTTAAGATTGCTATGATCAGCACAGCCTCCCATGGCGTCTTCACTGAATCACTGTCTTGCTTAGTGGCTTTGGATCATACGCTAAACTAAAAATTTGAACTTTATAGATCTTTTTTTGTTCGTTCGTTTGGGTTGGTGGCTAACCACTAATCACACATGCCAACAGTAATAATTTGCATTAGATCACCCTGTGCTTGTGGTTCCCACTACAGTAGCCACGCCCATTTACGTAGTGATAAAAAGTATCCCTTCCGTTATCCCACACAATGATTAGCTGATTTTGTATATGATCCCAACTCTCCGTGGTCTTTGGACCAAAAAAAAGAAAAAGGAAAAGCCAGATTATGATTACAATTATATGATTTTTTTTAAAAGAATAAAGTTATCGTTAAATGAATGACATCAAGTGCTTTCTTCATCCCCATCTTCTACTTGTACTAATCTGAATTTTCATTTTTATTGTGCTAAGCACGCAATTCTATTTGAAGCAGTTTCAAGTATTAATATGAATTTTGATGTTATTTCTAAAATATACGTTATATTCCAGATGTAAAGTTGTGGCCAACCAACAAAGGAGAAGGCTCTGGTCGTAATGTAGTGCGCATTTATACAGTTAAGACCAGAAGTTATTTAACCAAAAGGACTTTTGGCCTCAGTGAAAAGGAGTTTTAGCTGCAACTACGTGAGAATTTGAGTTTGAATCTGCATGACTGTAAAAGGCATTTTTAAAATAACAGTTTTTAATTAGGCACGATAATACTTGAATATGATATTGTTAGATATGTATATGAAAAAATCCAATTTATTTACGGGAAAGTGTTAGGTGTATGAAATCAAAGACTCTAATTGAGTAGGATTAGATTTAGCTAATTCATGGCTATATCATATCATTATTGTTCACAGATAACTTATTATATAGGATATATAGACATATGCAAGCATGATATATATATATATATGTGTATATGTATGTATGCATGCATGCAAGCATGATTATGCTCTCTCTCTCTCTCTCTCACACACACACACACACACATGTAGCGTTGCAATGATGCGTGTAGCCTGTAATGGGATGCCTAATGATATGCATAGAGATTCCCTTCAAATCAATGGAAAGACCTTTTGATAAAATGAAAGGCACGCATTGTTTGACTGCATGCCTTGGAAATTTGGAGGGTGGAAATTAAAAAGAAGCGAGATTAATGGCCGCAATCGGCGCCGAGATAAGAATTCATGCACTTTTCAAGACACACAAACACACACATACACACACATAATATAACAGCAATATTGCATATAGCATGCCCACTTCTGCTCATCACAAACATGTATCAGTGGCTTTTCATTGCTTTGGAATATCTTTTTTTTTTTTTGTTAAAACCCACATGGTATCTGACCATTCGGGCCGATTAATCCGGATTCGGGTTAACAGTTCTGAGTGGTTAGGTTCTAGCCCTTTCCAATTGGCACTTTGGGGGATTGAACCGCAATTCGTCCTACCAAGCTCATCTCCAATTACCACTAAGCCAGGAATCAATTGGTTGCTTTGGAATATCTTTTTACGCATATAGCATGCCTACTTCTGCTCATCACCAACATGTATCACTCATCCATTATTATGCTGTCTAAAACAATGTAACATGTCTAAAGTTTCCTCTTGTTAGATGCAGTCATATTTAAGATATTACCGATAACTAGATGTATGTGTTTTTTCAACAAAAAGTTAAACATGAATCTACTACTTGGTTTAGTTGAGGGATTTAAGTCAACATATCATTAACTTAAGCAGTGAAATATCATTATTTACTTCCCCATGTCTTTAATATAAAATCTATTTTGTAGTGTATGTATGTAGTGTTATGTTTTCACTTTTTTGAGAAGTCAATCATTCACCCATGATAATGGTGTTGCTATTTTGCACATCACTCATCCCCTTGGATTGGATGAGTTTATACTCTAAATCCATAACAAATATGCCCTAATGTGTGTGATTTATAAATAGAATTGCTAACTAAGATTCCATAACAAGGGACCAAGAACTGAAGAAAATAAATTATGTATTATTATTTATAATTTACTTCCTCATATTCTTAATATAAACATAGATAAAATGTTCACTTAAATATTAAATATGAGACCCTACTTCATTTTATCTTCCAAATTTATAATATGTTTCTACAAGTATCCTATTGATTGCATACGTTAATTGATGCCATGTTAAGGGGCAGCTTAAATGTATAAGGATAACAATGATATTTTATGAAAGTCAATACCTATTTATTATAAATCTATAAAAGTCAATACCTATTTATTTTAAATCTAATGGGTAAAAGGCAAATTTATTCCTAAAGTATACATGAACTTGCATTGAATGTCTAAAAGCTTTTTAGGGGTAATGTTACCCAGAAGTGTTGAAAGCGGTGCAATGTTGCTCTGTCTGTTAAGTGACCGGTAAAAGGTCTTGTTTGACTAACAAGAAAGTCACTAATATTTGCTTCTCTAACCCCCTCGCTATATGTTGCTGTCTGTAGGCACTTCGTTGCCAAGAGAACATAGCATCCTAAATCTTTTTGACACTTTCGGGTCAATATTGCCTTTATAAAAAAACTTTTGAATACCTAATGTAATTTCATAGATATTTTCAAGATAAATTTACCATTTAATCCTAAATCTAATATAAAATTACGAATACATGCAGTGATGCAGTGCAAATGAGTGTTGTGCAGAGGGAAGATATGGGCAGTGCTGATGTGTTGGCTCATTGAAGCTAGCTCTAATTTGAAGAGATCACCTTGTCCAACATGAACACATTAGATTGTTAACAATAATTTTGAAGTGCTTTCCTTAGCCAGAAAAGATTCCACCCTTCGTCACTTTCTTTCACTTTCGGGATTTTTATTCATCCATTGAAACTGAAACTAGTAGATTATAAATTTAACAATAGGTTAAAATATTAATATATAATAGTACTAAGAATTAGGAAAAGGCAATTGATCCATTAAAAAGAATAAAGGAGAAAGAGAATGACATGAAAATAGCTTTTAGATATCCAAAACTTCATATAGTGCCATGAA
>JANTPZ010009674.1:0-11122 GCA_025593235.1 Vachellia pachyceras | reverse complement strand
TGCTTATAAAAAGATTACATTATGTGAGAAAATGTTTCTTATAACAAGCAGTGAAGGGAGTACAAGATATTGGTTTTTGAGAGAATTACAATTAGATTTCAAACAACGGAAATAATATTTTATAAGTACCAAGGATTTGTCGATGACAAGTTACTATGACACCATGGATGGGTGAAAGTAGCTCATTAAAGTCTCTGAGACTTGTTGAATATTATTTCACTTGTTTGAAACATAAATTGCAATTCTCTTGTTTTTTTGTTAAGCATAAATATTCTCTTACCGAAGGTAATCATGTTCGAGGCAATGTCGGGTACTAAATATAGATGTCTCTTTCAGAGGGATTGAAACATTGGTTTACTGCTTTCTAAGAAATCAGTCCCTTCCATTAAATTCAACCCTCGTTACTCCTTAGTAGTACAAGATATTATTTAAATTGAATTGAATTTTCAAACTGTTGTGTTAGGTCCATTGGCTTCCTCTAAATTGTTGACTCGGTCTTGTAACTTGTGTAGTGAGGGAAAGATGGGTTTTATGTTTATGTGGATGTAGGGCTCGTTTGGCAATCTGATTGCCAAAACTTAAGTTTGAAATCTAGGTTTTTTCTTTCCTACTTTTTTCTTTTTTCTCTTTCTTACTTTTTCTCTCTTTCTCTTTCTTTCTTTCCTCTTTCCTACCCACTTTTTTACCTCAAAATCCGTAAAAGCTATAACTTTTCAAACATAAATCACTTTTCAAAACCTAGTTTTTACTTCAGAATCTGTTAAACCTAGATTTCAAACCTGGTTTCCAAACAAGCCCGTAAAATCACATACCTGACAGCCAGCTTCTCTCCTTCACCTTGCCCTTCAACACCATTGAGTTTTTTTTTTTCCACCAGTAACACTTTTAAGTTGTTTGGCATGAGGGATTTGGAGGAAAGGAGAGGGGAGGGAAAGGTTATATGAATTGGATTTAAAAAAATTGAAAATTTTGGTTTATAAAATCTTAATAAAGAAAAGATGCAAATAAAAGAATGAAAAAAAAATTAATTAAAAACTTTTAACCTCATCTTCAATGTCTTCAACTTTTTAAAAAAATTAACAACGGCGGGTTCGAGCGGGCTAATATCAGCCCGCGGGTTAGGCGGGTTGAGCCAACGCCCACCGTTTTAATTTTTTTTTAAAAAATACATATTATATATATTTTCTTACCTTTTTTCATCACAATATTTTTTTACAAAGGAAAAAGTAATATTAAACTCTATTTTTAGGAAATTATTGAACATTTATTTATGAGATTGGAAAAAGGATTATGAAAATATGCAATCTTATAGAAAAAAATTATTTTTTATAAAAAAATTAAAATAAAAAAAGCTAGCGGGTTGGTGGGCCGTGCGGGCTCAGGCTGCATTTTTGCAGCCCGTTGTTGTGGCGGGCTGAGCCCGCAACCCGCGGGTTGACCCGCTTTCCCATTCCTATAACCCGCATCTTCAGTATACCTCTACATAAAAAGTTACACTTACCCAGAATTATGTAAAATCACATTACCCATGTCAATTCAATTCAAATTCACTAGTGAACATCCACTATAACAATTAACAATAGTAAAATAATAATTAATCATATAAAAATTTATATATTTTACTTTACATTGCAAGAGCTTATATTCATAAGCGAAATTGCAAGCACATATATGCACTTTAGCAAATGACAATAACAAAGTAGCAACATGAATGGATAACTTTACCTAATTAATATTAGTAACTTGACTTAATTTTTTTTCCTTATGTATATATAGTGCCTTAAATAATATACTACCTCCGATTCTTAATATAAAAATCAGCTAACTTTTTTAGAGATTAAAGAAGTTAATTAATTAATTAATATATTTATCATTTTTATTTAAATAATTTACTTGATTTATAAATTGATATGTAATCTAATGATACAAATAAATATTTTAAAATATAATTTATAACTATATAATTTATTTATATTTTTTAATTTTCTCTGAAAGTTAACCGACTCTTATATTAATAACACTGGTCTTATAAAATATAACGCTACTCTGATAAACTGTTTCTTATGATTACACCGGGTGTTTGATAATTTATAAAAAAACAAACATGATTTTGGGTTCATAGGAATATTTAATTTCGTGTTCGTGATTAATTCTGACATGTATATATATATATATAGGAGTGTTTGAATTTTTTTTAATTAAGAAAATCTTGCCTTTGAACCTCATAGTTGGTCATTATAATTATTCAAAACATATAAATATACATTGTAATTATTCGAAGGCAATGAGTTTTGCTTGTAATTGTAGCTCGTAAATGTTGTGATTACTTTTTTTAAAAAAATACAATAAAAAGTATACTGATTTTTGCGAAATACTAATTTGTTTGGATTAGTGATAACTAAGAAGAATTATGGATATAAATGAAAGCTGAAAACATGTTTTTCTTTAAAAAAAAGTTAATATTATTGTTGATCCTTACAATTTAACTCAGTTTTACTTTTGACCCCTGTAATTTCAAATTATTTTCAAGTATATGAATCAAAATCAAATTATATTAAAAGTATGAGGAATATCATTCCAGCTTCATTAAATCTTTATAAAACTATAAGGATAAGAACTAACAATTTAAAACTAAATAAATCAAAATTCAAACTATAGTGAAAAAAACGGTATTCTTCCATTCCTCAAGATAAAATTTTTTAATGAAAAATTTGAATTACAAAATAAATCTTATATTCAGAACTATACTGAATATAATATTTCTTATACATGCATGCCAAAGCCAATAATGAAACCAAAAACTTTAGATATTTCTTAAGATACATGCCAAAATCAATTATGAATAAAAAAATCATGGTTATCTCATGAATTAATATTACTTGCTTTTCAATTATATTTTCTAAAATTTCATCCAAACATCCTCTTAAAATCAATTATTTCTAAATCAATATTATAAGCTCTAATTTATCCAACACTAATCTAAATCCACTAGGGCTACTTATGATAAACATTATTAATGATCTTATATTTAATTTCAATTAAAATATAAGTATTCAATTGAAGGTCTCATAATATGGGTCCAAACAGCCTTCTGGACAAAATGGTAAAACCACTCTCAATTAAATTATTTTTTTTTGCCAGAACTCTCTCAATTAAATTATTAAAAAATAATTAATGTTGCAATGACTTTATCATTTTTTACTTGCTTAGTTGATTTACAATATCTTTATAAATAGCATAAAAGAATATTCCCTAGTTTACTTATCAAACAAGGAAAGAATATTCCTCATCATGATATTAATAAAAGTAATAATAAAATATTGTTGATTAACATCATCAAAACCATGTGAATCCTTGGAGTTAACATTTTGCTTTTGAATATATAATCAATATCCTCCAGTTTTTAGATATATCTTTAAAGAAAAAAAAATTCAACTTTAAAATTTTAAGAATTTGTGAAATTTTAAAAAGAATGCCACTTAAAATTCAAAATTCTAATCCCATATTCGAGCGAATTAAAATTTTAAAATGTTAAATGTTTTGACAATTTTACCCTTACTATTTAAAACAAGTCTCAATCACCCTCGTTGGAGCACCACACTAGTTGTTGGAGCTCCAATGGACTATCGATGTCAGAAGTGGCTGCCGACGTTAGAGTTCTAATGGCTTGCCACCTACCGTGTTGGATCACCCTCAGCAAAAGAAGTCTCAACCACCCTTATTGGAATTTGGAGCTCCGGTGGATTATTGGCGGCAGAAGTGGCTGCCAACGTTAAAGCTCCGATGGCTTGCCACCAACAGTGTCTCCAATTAGGGTTGTTGAGACTTTTTTTTATTAAAAAGAATGGAGAAATTACAAAAACACCAAACAATTTAAAATCCATGTGGATGAGCTCAGGAAAAGGGAATTTTGAAATTTCAAACGGTAATTTGACTATTTTCTGAAATTTTCCCCAATTTTAAAGTCTAAATTTAATATGCAGGTTTGCAAATTTTCAATGGCACAGTTCCCAAAGAACAAGTTGCCTTGTCTACTTGATATCAACTGCGTCTAAATCACTTTATGACTATGACCCCTCCTTTTTTTCCCCCTTTTTGCCAACGTCCTTTTTTTTTAAGTTAGGTGTAAGCACCCTTTAGAATTTTTCTTGCAACTAAGGTTAGTTAAGTCTCAAGCATTCATCGGATCTAACCTTTGTTAGTAGTATATTCTATATTTTGATTCCACAAGAAATGAATTTGGTTATCTGTTACCGATGTTTTTAAGATTTGAAGCATATTTAAATTTATATTAATTTTCAATTTATGATCTCAATACATTGTTAAATTTTAATTTTAACATGGTTAATTATTTAATAATGAATGTTGACTAAATAATCTAAACTATGACTTAACAATAAATATTAACAAATTGTGATTACATTTAAATTCTTTTCTTTTGTTTATTATTTTTCAGAATATCCAAGAGGTTTTTCCTACTCATTATTGTAACGTTACTGTTTATGCTGTACCTTTGTGCTTTTCTCCTTTTAAAAAGAACAAGAACATTACTTATTAGTACAACTATTTATTAGTTTTTAAAGTATACGGTTACTTAGATTTAATCATTTTATAATTCAGATATGATTATTTTCTCCCTAAATTCATCTTCTCTTCTCCTCCTTTTTCTCTTTTCATCATTTTTGTCTATAGATCCGTTTGAATTAACGGTAGAAATTACTTTTTCAACTTTACTTACGGTTTACGATGTAAGCATATGAAATGAATTTTATCTCAATTTACGTGAAAGTGTTTTTATATCTTCCGCTTCCTCTTCCATGTATCACACATGATCATTTTTTGTATTTAAAATGTAAGCATTATTGTTGAATTTTAATTACATGGTCATTAATTATTTAAATTTGTTGAATCAACTAACAAGTGTTAAAATTAAGATATTAAAACTACATTCTATAAGGGACCAAACTACAATTTAGTATAAACTTAAAATACCAAATGTATATACTTAAGTTGATATTTCTAACAACTTCAGTAAAGCTAATAAGATATGATTAGCTCATTAAATATGTTTAAAAATTAAAACTTACTCAATGAAAATCATGTATTAGATAGGAAACTACAATAATGCATTAAAATGTATTAAAATGCATTAAATTACTACCAAAGTTTAAATGCATTAAAATGTAAAAATACATATGAACATTCAAAATGATTTTAAATATATCAAAACCATTAAATTACTACCTGAAAAATGCCATTTAGTGATAGAAAATCCATCGCTAAATGGCTATTTTTCATCACTAAAACGAGGGTCGCTAATATTTTCTGTCGCTAAATGGAATTTTTCTGATGAAAAATAATCATTTAGCGATTGATTTTTCCGTCGTTAAATGATATTTTTCTAGTAGTGAATATAACCAAACGTTGTTACTTTAGTGTGTTTCTTGCTATTTTTATGTATGTATGTTTAAGGATGTTAGGTTATATTTAACACTTGTAACATTTTACTCCTTTTTTTAATATTCATAAATATTTTTGCACCTCCTAAAAGTATATGCCGCTGGAAGCACTTTTAATAATAAAAATTTATGGGCATTTTTACGCTTTAACCTAATTTTAAATAAGACATATCTTAAAATAAAGTAATTAATACATCACTTATAATGACTTGTGATAAAGACCACACATTCCCTTTAGAAATTGTCCAATGATAGGAACTAGAAAGAGTATATATGAATTCAAAAAAAAAATTCATATATGCATATGAAAATAAATTAATAAATAATAATACTGCATCAATTTTTATAACATAAACAAAATTCTTATATTAACCCCTTTCTCTCCAAACTTGTCAAGAAATTAATTTTAGTAATGTTTGTCCTATTGCAAAGTCCCTTTTGTCTATATTCGAACATTTTCTGTAAGTAACTTTTTTTTATTAAAAAAATATGAATCTGTACTGTAAATACCTTATAACGCTGTGTTGCATGTGATGAAATAGTACATGCCAATTTTTTTCCCTGGAATTATAAATCATAATAAACAAACTCACACAACTTAATTTTGAAAATGGTGGAATTCATAATCTCATACTTAGAAAAAAAAATCTTAAGAAGTATATTTAATGTTATTGGACTGTAATAAAAAAACTGATTTACTGACAAAAAATAAATAAAAATCATAAATCCTTTTAAATGTTTCATGATTAAAACTATAAACCTTTACTCAAAGGAAAAAAAACAATAAACCTAACAAGCGACAACAACATTATACTTAATAAATATATTTAATAAATATATTAAGAACAAATTGATAAACACAATATACAATACATATATATATATAACGACAAAGCAAGTACAGCACACCAACCCCACAAAATGACCTAACATTCACATGAAATGATTCTTGCTTTAGAATTTTTTATTATTATTATAACATGCAAATAGATTTAGAGTTTGTTTCGTTTCCGTTCCTAAAACTTAAGTTTAGTTTTAAAATCTAGATTTTACCTAAAAATTTAAGTTTTATCTAAATACTCATGTTTTTTGGAAAAGTTATGTAGGAACAAAACATCGGCATGAAACCTAAATTTTAAAAAAGCTATTTTCTTATCAAATCACACTCTCTCTCCTAATAAATTTTCTCTTTCATCTTTACTACCTACTTTTTATCTCGAAATTCGTAAAAACAAAAACATCACAAACACAATCACCTTTCAAAACCTGAATTTTTAACTCGAAATTCATAAAAATTATTCTTTAAAATCTATTTTTCAAATCTAAATTGCAACTCAAAACCAGTAAAAAGTATGTCAAAAAGAGTTCCAAATGAGCAAGTTAAGATAGAAGAGTAGGTTTGATATTAATATAATCAAACATTTTTCCAGCCAAACCAACCTTATAATATTCACCGCAATTAAAGAGATACACATACAATTTAAATAGGACCCACCACTATGTCTCTCTCTCTCTCTCTCTCTTCAATTATATAAAAAGGCTGGCAAGCCTAATACAGACTTTTGGACTTTTATTATCTCTCTCTTCAAGCTCAAAGAGAAATCTTACAAATAAATTAAAAACCCTGAAAACCATCATTAGCTTACACCTTAACCAATACCAGCTTCCTGAATTATTATTATTTTTTCATTTGCATCCAGCACTATCCTGAATGATCTCTTCTGTATGCATCCGGCACCATAAATTATCTTCTGACATCCAACGAACACTCCAAATTGTTAAGTATGAATTGAATCGAAAAACATATAAGGGTGTTGGACGCATCAGAAAATTAACACAGCATAATCCATATGTGTCGGTTGCATCTGGAAAAGTACTTCATGGTGGTGCTATGATGCAGCTTAATTAACCCATGAATCAATCAATACATGATATTGCCACCAGCAGCCATGATGGGCTGATTAATCCAAGAGTTGAAGAAGCTACAATCATTTGCACCAATCTCAGTCTCATCCAAGAGAGGATAATAATAATTATTAGTGCTGCTGCTGCTGCTGTTTGATGATGAGTTTGAGTTGTTTATGAAGCTTATGATCTCATTGAGAGATTCCAATCGGTGAGTCAACTCAGCCATCTGAGTCCTCAGCACTGCGTTTTGTGACTCCATGCTCACATACATCTGGTTGGTGACGCCCAAGTTCTTCATGATCCCTTCGTTTTCCTTCCGCAACTCTTCCATTTGCCTCACCAGCTCATCCAGATGCTGCTGCTTCTTCATCCTCGATCGCCTCGCCGACTCCCGGTTCGACTCCATCCTCTTCCTCTTCCTCTGCTCCTCCGCCGCCATAACTTCCTGCTGCGGCCGCTGATGATGATGATGATCAGAAGCTGCAGAAGAAGAAGGAGAACCAACACCACCACAAGGAGAAGCGATTGGTGTTTGTGTATGTGCAGAAACTAGGGTTTTTTTATCAGATCTATGAGAGAGAGATCAATAATAGATAGATAAATATGACTGCTACAATAATCAGCTGATGAATGGGGTAAGATCTTGAAGGGGGGGGAAAGCGAGAGATTAAGATGGGGAGGAAGCAGATCGTGAGAAAACGTAGAACCAGTAGAGGAAGACAACAGAGAAAGACTGAACCAAGTGGATCCTACGAGAGAGACAAGAGTTTATCATGAAACAAGAAAGGAGGATTTCTTCGCAGATTGTTACTGCTGCAAACATATTGATGAAGAAGAAGAATCAGTTATCTCAATCATCCATAACGGTAACTGCATATCATCAATCAGTCAAGAAGAAGAAAGATAGGTGTAAGGATAAAGAAATGGAAGAGAGAGTTATATAAACCCAGAAAAGAGAGATTTTCTCAGAGAGATGACGATGGAATTGGGGGAGAGACTCTATGGGCTGATGATGATAAAGAAGAGAAGGGGAAGAAGAAGAAGATAGAGATGGATTGACCAAAACTGAGGGATAGAGATGAGAAAAGAAAGGGAAGAGGTTTTGATGGGAATGAGGGATGGGATTTATAGAAAAAGGAATCGCCCGTTGGAATGGAATAGCCATTAATCAATTAAAGGGTGAACGTGTATCCACCAGCCGCCAGGTATTCTCCCAGATACATCTAATTTTTTATAAGTATTTTGAAATGCATTCAACACGTGTCGATGTTTTCTAAACTTTCGGTCGACCCATCCCGTGGGTGCATCATTAAAATGTGAATGCATCGATAACAATGTTGATTAAGCAGTATGGAATCCTCTGAAATGATGTAAAGGAATATCGAAACGAACTCTTAAAGAAGTTATAGAAATAAATCTTTTGATTAATGATCTATTTAAGAATATAGTCCCGATAAAAAATAGTAGTATTGTATAATTCATATAGTCAACATCACCTAATTAATGGGATAAAGCTTTACTGTTGTCGTTAATATCATCGTCGTTGCGTTTGAGAACTTCTTATTTCCAACGATGCACGTAAATCAATACAAAATCATCTTAAATTCATGAAAATCATCTTGAAATCTATAAAAAACATATTAAAATCTGTAAATTGTTCTTGTATTCTGTAAATTCTTCTCAAAATCTGTAAACTCCTTTCTCCTTACAAATTTTCAAACACACGTTGAATGATGCATATGGATAAATACTTCATACCGTTCTTGAATGCATTTAAAAAAAATACTTCAAACCATTGAATACGTATTTCAAAAAATACTTGGAGATGTCGAAAGGGCTTAACCCAATCTGGAAGTTATTAAAAAGTTAAGATACATATGCAATGAATTATAAATTGACCAAAGTAGAAAAATATTGGAGGAGGAAGGAACATGGAAGAACAGAAGGAGGGCCTACAAGGGACAGATCAATGACAGAGGTTGTTTCCTGTGCATGTGCACGCGCATGTTACTATAAATATTATCATTTTTACAAATTTTCTCAAATGACAGCTCATAAGCCTTTGGATTCTTTCAACTTGTTTAGGTGAACGAGTGATTTTATATAAATTAAGGTAAGTAAATGAGAGATGTTTTAATTCAACTTACATTTAATCTAAAAAAAAGTGAAAAATTTGATGCCATTTTCAAAAAAAAATATTCATGTTAGGACTGAGGAGTACTACTTTAGTACAAACCATTAACTTGTCTGGGTCCATTGTACTACACTGAGTTTAATTTTCAAAAAGAAATTAAAATTATTTTTAAATGATTTAGTGGGTGGTTAGATTAATTGATTGAGAGAAACTTTATTTAAAAAGTGGTGGAGAAATGCTTTTACACATATCGGTATAAATATGTAAAAGAAGTTTTACATCGATTTATATGTAATGTGGAAAAAAATGAAAAAAAGCTTACCCAAACGATCCCTTAATTAACCAAATAGTTGCACTCTGGAGATTAAAAACTCATCTATTTTTTGTAAGTTTATATATATATATATTTAGTACAAGACCTAATTAACCCAATTTGTTTAGATTAAGAAAAATATTTAATCTATC
The DNA here is from genome assembly GCA_025593235.1 of Vachellia pachyceras. Lineage (NCBI taxonomy): Eukaryota > Viridiplantae > Streptophyta > Magnoliopsida > Fabales > Fabaceae > Vachellia > Vachellia pachyceras. The sequence goes on along the minus strand of JANTPZ010009674.1, from coordinate 1,156 downwards.
TTTTTCCTGAAGTACCCTAATTATCTTACCTAATTCCTTAGCCCTCTTATTACTTGATAGGAAAAAATTGATATATATATATATTTGAAACATGTCTACATTTAGAATTAATATCAGCTTTTTAATTAAATATGTAAATTACAATTTCTTGAAATCGCCTAACTACCATTCTCAAGAGGAACTAATTTGCTTTTGAATTATGAAGCCAAATTATCTACGTGTCCTTCATTTGAAATATGAAAAAAAATGCCAACAACAATTTTATTAAGTCATGATTTTGACTTATCAAATGATGAACTGCAACTAAAAGCAAAACTATAAAAGCAACGTACAGAAATAAATTTCAAAACTATAATTATTGCTAATAGGGGTGGGAATAGGCAGGCCCCTATCAGATGGTCTACGGCCTGATCTGTTTAAGGTCTAATTTGGTCTGACCTGTTTATTAAAAAGGTCAGGTGAAGGCCTATTTAAAGGCCTAATTGTATAAATAGGTCAGGCCTATTTTTTTAAAGCCTGGCCTGTAAACCTTTAAGTTGGCCTGTTTATATATAAAATAAATATAATTATTTTTATATGATGCAAATAATACTTTTTGTAATTTTAAAATCCAAATTTTTATATTAAATATTTACATCCAATAAATATAGTAGGCTTAAAGCCTACCTTAAGACCTTTTAAAGGTGTACAATAGTAGGCTTAACGCTTACTTTGAGGCCTTTTTAGAGGTTTACATTATATGTAGGCATCTAAAAAAGCTTCAGGCCTTTCGAAGGCTCAGGCCTGAGCCTGAAAAAAAGCCTACATTCAGGCTCAGGCCCAACGTTTTCATTACAGGCTCAAACCTATTTAATCAAAGCCTAGCCTGGCCTATTTCCATCCCTAATTGCTAAGGGCCCGTTTGGTACAAAGGAATTGTAAGCATGGAAATGGAATTGGAATCCAATTCCATGACAATGACATGTTTGGTTGGATGGAATTTGACACAATTCTATTTCCATATCCATCTCATGCCCTCAAAATCAATTCCATCCAAAAAGCTAAGTTTTGTAATTCCACCCCCTTGAATCCATTTTTACCCTCCCTCTGTCCAGAAGCAACCATTCGACAGCGACCTGTGGCATCCTCCATCTTGTTGATGACAATGCAGACGTCC
>JANTPZ010009669.1:0-10311 GCA_025593235.1 Vachellia pachyceras | reverse complement strand
TACTTACTTGACGTCTTCACTAAATATACTTTGCTATTTATTTAATTTTACGTGCCATAAATAAAGCAGGCTATACATAAAATCTCCCAATTTTTTTCCAAAAATATCAAAAAATATTAATTTTAATTGAGGACTCGTTAGGATATGAATTTAAAAACCAACCAGCTTGAGTTTTATGGTGGGAGGGATTTTAGTTGTTTAGATACGAGAGGTTTTAAATGTGAATTTATATAAAATTCAAAAAATTAATTTTAATTGAGAATTCAATTGAGTATGATTCTACTTTCACGGATAATTTTTTTTTTAATTTTAAAAGGAATTACTTTTATGGTATATAGACATATAAACGCAGTACGATTGGCGTTTTTAGGGTAAAATAATCAACAATTAAAGTGAATTGACAATACCAACATTTGCTGTCAAATCGTTGACTAAAACTTTGCTCATTTGTCATCATTGCGTGATGTTATATTATTGCTGAATTATTACGTACCACATATTTGGTCCGTTTGGCAAAGCGGTAGAGAAGTACTTATGGGCTTATTCACACAAGTCGAGGCAAATATGTGGAGAAGATTGTTTCGTTTTGCGGAAAAACACTGTTGAACGTGCTTATGGGTATAAGCAACGCTTTGCCAAACAAGCACATTATTAATCATTCGTGCAATGTTTCCTTCACATTGTGTATTCGAGAATACGTGTGAGGAAGTAGTTTATAGATTTTAAAAGGAATTTACGAGATTCAAAAAAATTTACCGATTTTAAAATGCTTTTTATAAATTTCAATATACTTTTACATATTTTAAAATTTTTTATTTTGATTTATGTGCCCTGTTGCAGAAAAATTTTTCAAACATGTACAATACTAATTTTGGAGAAGGGAATTATTATTAGTATCATTATTATAAACAATTATACAAGCTATCCTTATATTTTTAGCGATTATTCATTTTATGAAATAGCTTTTTCTTGTTTTGTGCTATCCAAATTATCAAATAGTTAGTTACTTTGTTCTTTTACCAATTTTCACTACTTAATAAAAAACAATTGCTTTTGTTATAAAAAGTTAAATTGAAAATTTATAGATAATATAAAAATTTTATAATGTTTTAAAGGTTAGTTTATGGAAAATTATAATTTTATAGAGTCCTTATATAGTTTTTGTTGTTCTGTCAACTTTTGTCATGATATGTTAGATTAGATGGGAGGGGAAATAGACCTCTTGGCTCTTGTCCCTATAATTGTTAGCAATTTCGGTTAACTTAATTAAGAAATCAATTTATGGTTAACTTAATTAAAATTTCCACTGTTACCTAACATCATTATTACATTAGTAATATGTAAATGCTACATGAATAAGAATGGCCAAAATTTTGACCAAAGTTGACAACTATGACAACAACTAAATTTGTCATGAAAAATATGGTAAAACTTTTTAGAGAAAATTTTAATAAAAGACGTTTGAATCACTCAAATTTTAATTTGAACCGTTGAATTTAACAAATCATTAATTAGGTTGGTGACATAATTAGAGATTTAGAAATTTGATCAAATTATGTCCATACCTCTTAGGTATTAAAAAATAAAAAATATTATTATTTTTACCACCAACCCTTACTTCCTATTATCCCTTTTCATTTTCATATTGGAATCATATTATCCTTATTCTTTCCATGTATACTCTCCATTTATTCAAAATTTTGAATGTTCATTTGGGGTTGTGGTAGAATTCATCTAGATTCAAATTATCGTCAAAGTGGAAGGAAGACATTGAGAATTGAATTTCAATTTGAGGTAACTTTTTTTCCTTTTTTGACCACTTTCTTGGTAAATAAGTGTGAGAAATTTGTCTTATTTTCAAGGTACAGAAAATCGGACCGGTGACTAAACCGGACAAGGCAATGGGTTAAGGGTCAGTGGATCAGACCGGTGAGGAATAAAAAAATTTAAAAAAATAAATCTTATCACTCGTTGACATAATCAAACTATCCAAAATTGTAAATTCTAAAAAATAAACAGTAAATTCTTTTATTAATAAAGTAACAATTACTAAACTAATCATATACTTGTACGTTATATATTTTCCGACATTATTTATAATTTTAAAATATTCATCCTAACAAAATATCAAAATATATATGATAACGGGTTCTATTTTTATTTTTTAACCTTCAAATTTGAAATTTTAAAATAATTCATCATTTTTAAAAACTAATTAAAAAGAAGATGAATATATGCAAACGCGACAGTAGGTCTTTGTGAGAAGGAATTCTGTTTTTTATTTTTTAAATTTCATATTAACAAATTATTATTTTGTTTTTTAAAGGAAAATTAAAAAAAAGAAAAAAGACCAACCCGGTCAATCTACTAACCCGGCCGGGCTGACCAGGTTGAACCCGGTTCACTCCGGGTCAGACCAGGTTGACTAGTTTGACCCCAAACTGGGGTCGAACTGCCAATTGGAATTGCCAATTGGACCGGACTGGAGGCCGATTCACCGGTTTCCGGTCCGGTTTCATGAACACGGCTTATTTTGATGAAGAAAATTTTCTATTATCCATTGTATATTGAATCCTACATTTTGGCCTAAAATGGTGGTTCTAATAGAAACAAGTAATAACAAATTTTACTTTCTGTTATAATAAAATATGATTGAGTTGAGATTTAATATAATTAAATATTGATATTATATCATATCTTATATCTCAAAGCTTCTTTAATTAAATTTAATGCTAGCCATTAGCTTGTGATTTTCTTATATAAAATTTTCTTCATAATCATACCTAGGTGTATATTTGATTAATTCTTCACATGATATTAAACCTGTTTTATAATGAATGTTAATTTATTTGATGTAGGTTGGTACAAAAAAATGACATATACTTCAGAATCAACATCTGAAAAAGAATTATGTTGTTTTTCCATGTTGGTGAATAATTTGAGGAGAATGTTGAAAGGCAATTTCAATATAATGGGGGTATGAAGGTAATTTTATTAATAACTAATCGCAATTAATTAAATTTTATTATTATTTTTATTTTTTAATAACTAATGGTTATGGAGGTAATTTACATCAATCTCTGAGTCTCTAAACAACTTGATGAATAACAGATTAAATTCAGCTACCCAAATTAAAATTTGAGTAATTCAACGTTTTTATTAGAAATTTTCCAAACTTTTATATATTAAAGCCTATATTTTCTATATTAAATTCACTAATTTGTTATTACATTATAAAAATTAAAACCATTAACTTTTACTCACATCCAAACCCGTTTGAAATAGGGCAAGTGGCTCATCGGCTACGCAAGCTTGTCATCTCATCAATAAAATTAAAACACTCTTAAGAAGATAAAAATATTTATTATATTTCACTATAAATTATTTTTTATTTATTTAGAAGTTTTAAAAATGAATGTCACCTTTTCGATTTTATTTACGAGAAATTTAAGGAAAAAATCATTTTTATGATACGAACCCTATATAAATCAGAGTATGCTCAATGTGGACAAAATTTACAATCTATATTTTCTATATATAAAAATTTATCAAGTTATTTTTACTAATAGAATTTTTATAGGAGGTTTCTTACTAATTTCCTTTATTCATTCGTTTATTACTTCATTCTATTTTAAAAAAATAAAAAAAAAAGGGTGCGTAAAAGTAGGGGTTCAGAATAACGACGAAGGGATTAGTGGATTTGGTCAGCCATCAGTTGAAGAGAGATACTATACTCCCCAGACGTTCTAAGTTCACGGGCACATATCTCTCTCTCCACGGTTCCACCCTATCATCTCATTTCTTAATTATATTTGTGTATATATAATTACATGTATGTATAGATGTATATACATATATATATATAGGCCACATGAAGAAGAAGACCCTCAGAAATTTCCAACCTCACTCCTACTCTTTCTTCCTCATCCCCCAGAAAAATCATCCTCCTTCCTTCATCCCACAAAAACAGACTGGTTCTATGCCGCTTCGCCATCTATTATTCAGCTTTCTCAACAAACAAACAATCTTCTCACTGAGTTTCTCGTTGAAGACAGCCAGCTCCTGAAACATAAAAGCAGAGAACGCCCAACTGCTTTTGAACAACAATACCACCACCTTATCTTCTGTAAGTGACTTTTAATTTCCAGAGCGGGCAAGAAATTCCTGGATTATCTTTCACGTGCCTCTTATGATTCATACCTTTTGGTATCTCTAATTCCTTCGCTTCAATTCATCACTTCTGACTTTGCTTCTTCTTCTTCTTCTTGGTTTTTTTTTGGCTTTGTTTCCTCCTTTAAAGCGACGGAAATGGCAGAAATCCCAAAGTTGGTGGGTGTTTGTTTTCTTGGTCGTCTCTTAATTTCATCGCCTTGACTGTTCCATTGAATTTCTGGGCCGTTCTTCGTCAACACCTCATAATTTCAACTCACAGATCCTTCATAACTATGGTTTTTCAGGACTCAGGTTCTTCGTCTTCGCCTTCTTCTTCTTCTTCAAGCAGGGCTAGCGAATCAGAACAGAACAGAGCCAACCAGAAAATATTGGCTTCAGATCACATGGACGCATTTCAATACACACCTGAGAAATCCGATAGCTTCGCGATTGACATGGACGCCTTCCCTTCCACCATCAACAAGGATACCAATCCCAACTCCAGAATTACGGTAAGTTTCCCCCCTCTTTCGATTAATTTAATTAATAATTCACCTCTGTTTCCTTGGAATCTATCTATCTATCTATCTATAAATTGAAACTGTGAATCCCATATTTGTTTTTATGAAAAAAAATAGTCTGTTGATTTTTTCACAGTAAATTATGAACATCCATTAAAGCTCGCGGCCATTGGAATGGAATGTCTTTCTCAAGCTTTACTACAGTCTCCTTGAATCTATCACCTCTCTTAATTTAAAATGAATGGAACTTTGAAATTAGAGCAAGCCTTTTAATTAATTTAAACCATCTTTTCACTCTGTGGAAACTCTTACTTGACTCCTCACCAACATTCCTGTTACTGTACTTTTTCGGCTATTGTGTAATAGTTTTCAATATCCAAAACAATTAATTGAATCTTAGTTTAGCCTTCTTTCACTTTGAGCAATTGCTTATGCTACGCAGCCTAGATCTTTTTGAGCAAAATATATTTTTTCTCCTAAAAAATTCTTTATTTATTTTTTAAAAAAATTAGTTGCAGAGGAACCTTTCCAGGAAAGGATCTCAGCGTGGAGGCGACAGGAAGATCAATGGCAATGCTGTCCTTCATGATAGGGATACTGTCCCTACAGCAGGCTCACCTAAAGGTATCACTGCCCTTATAAACTCATCTATTGTTTTGTCCATATTTTTTATGCTAAATCGCATCTTGTATATGGCAATAAATTTATAATAGTATCACCATACCTAAGTTTATGCCCGTGTGCGGTGATGTGGAATAATAAATTAAATACCAGTAAATATTAATATTAATATTTTCCATCACCAACCTGTAATTGTGTCAGGCCATGATGTGTAACCTTAGTGTCAGGTCTAATCTTGTTGTTAATGTTAATGGTTCTAATTATAATAATAATAGCCATAATCCCAGATCCACTGTGGTTTTAGGAAACGACACTGGAACATGCTTGGTAATCATATCATATACTCATCTGTTTATAATTAGGAATTTCCATTAACTTGTTTGAACTTGAAAGATGATTTGTACATCATCAACCATTTTACCACTTTGTTAAGTAAGATTTACATCTGGTCATAGGGTGGAAGAAACTGATTTGATGTAAAACTAACCACCTCAGTATTCAAAGTAATGTGAGAAATTAGTTGAAGTGCCCAACTAACACAAAACCTACCTCTCACAGTATTGTAACCATCTTATTTCCTATTTCATTTTTAATTAAGTTAAATTTACTTGAAAATCCTTCGCAGTGAAACAGGGAATGCCAACAAATCCTATAGACGAGTATATGTGAGAATTGATCAATTAGCAAGAAGTTGGCCCACGCCTCATAAAGATGAGTAGTTTGAATACATCTACTAATAGATAATATGTAATCTTTCTACGAGCGATCCTTAAGTTACAAGTCTTGCCGTAACCCCGATAGATCTCTGGTACCAGACTCGTAAACTTTTTGTTATAATTTTAAAAGAAAAGGGAAATGCCATTCTGGGCTAAACATGATATGGAAAGGGAACGGATTTTGGGAAGTTAAATCCTCATAGTTTGGTACGGGTACAGATTAAAAGGGTGTATCTGTACCAGATCAGGACCCTAAGTGGGGCCATGAGAATTGGCAATGCCAGAGACTTGAACAAGTTTATGAACCAACAGAAATTTGTTGTATTAATGTTGGAGTATGGTATCGTGCGTGTTTGGTTACACCGTTACCAAAACGGTGCACGTAAGTCGAGATAAAACTATCTCGAAATCTGTAAAAACCATCTCGAAATCCATAAAAACCATCTTGAAATCCGTAAAACCATCTCGAAATCCACAAAATGTCTCAAAATCTGCAAAATCCATTCTTCCAACGGTGTTCCCAAACACACACATCATTGATTTGCAGCTAAGCTGGTGGGGTCTTGCACGCCTGAAAAGTCCGGGGCGGTGGCTGTAGGGTCCGCTGATCACTCCACCAATTCACAGGTCCATCATCAGATTACCATCACAGCCAGCAATATCAGCACCCCTGCAGCTGCCATTGAGGGCAAAGGAGTTGCCCGGCGAAACAGTTTCAAGAGGCCTTCCTTCCGGCTCCTTGATCCAAAGAGGGTTCTTCTGTTCTTTGCCACCTTGTAAGATATATAAATAATACAGCTCCATTCATGGCCTCATCTATTATATTATCCCTTTTTTTTTAATATAGCTATCTAACTGAGTTGGATTCAAACGTTATTGGGTTCAATAGGGGTAGCTATTGGTTCAATTAGGGGTAGCTTTCTCAAAGGCATTTTCTTAGCTCATATTCCTAATGCCTGTTATTCTATGCTTTAACACAGGTCAAGCATGGGAACTATGTTGTTGATATACTTCACTCTTACAATCAGTAAGCAAAGTGATGAATATGGGGTTGATTGGCAGCAATGAGAGGATCAGAAGACCATGCACGTTCTGAAGTAAAGATAAGCTAGAAACTACGGATTGACCGGTTACAAGTTTCACAGAAGAATAGAAATTCTCAGAAGTCATAGTGAGCAACCAGCTAGTACAACGAGACAATAAAAACACATCAAAGCGGGTGTTACAGTAATAGAGAGAACCTCATTTGCCACCCAGAACACTCGATTTAACAAGTTTTCATTGCTTCATTCTACGACCAACCGATACGTTATATATGTACCTAGAAGTTTTATTGCAGAAGAACTAAAGCGAAAGGCAGAAAAGGAATCAATTCAAAGAAGATAGAACTGGTGGTTCTGGACCAGCTTGACGTCAAACTCAGTTGACACTCTTCTCTTGGGAGGTAATCGCTTTGGCAAATTCAAGATAAAGTTACAAATGAAAGATGGAATCTTCCTTTTATAGGAATGGGAAAAACAGATGGCATGAAGCGGATTCCATTTGGAAATATGTCGTGTTTTTAAGCATTGCGCGGCTCAGTGAAGGATTAGAGTGTCACTTTTTTTGCTCTCCCTAGCTTCTTTACTTAGTCTTATTTCTTTTCCCTTCGTTGGATCTTTGCGTTCTGTTCTTTTGTAGTTTGTTCTTACATGCAATCCTAATGGTAGGTGAAACTTTTTTGAGTTTGTGACTTTCATGTGAGGAATAAAAAGAAAAGTGAGAACAAAATTATGATTGTGAGAGCTACAATCATGTGTTTGCGTAGACACAAGGCATTAACGCACGTGTGTTCGGAGGCTTTTAGCTTTTTGTAAGAAGCAGGGCAGTCCACCATTGCTTTTACAGGAGCAAAGAAATGTTCTTTTGTCTATGGAAGCTTTCACTGTTGTCATGGATTAGGTATGAAAGATCAAAGTTACTTTGCCCAATCTCAGATGCCAAGTGTTAGGTACTGAATTTTACCAACTCTGCGTGCACCAGACACTACTGATCAAGAATTTGAAAGAGGTTATTTAAAAAAAAAAACTCACTGTCTAATTTAACAGGCACAGCCAATGAGATGGGCAATAATAAAGACAATGTCCGAAATTTCATACACTTGGAAGATTGCTTATGCTGATGTTTTAACAGTTGGCATATGAAGCAATTGAGGAATCTTTAATTGATCTAATGTAATAGCACTTCCTTTAGCTGCAAGGTTCATAAAGGTGTATTTCCCATTATCGGCTAGATCCATTATAATTTTTACTGATGAAGAAATGCCACCAACACTCACTAAATGTACCGATTTTTCCAGTTTCATAGTTCCCACTAGGTTCATCAAAGCAAACACCTTTTAGGTAGATGTTCGGTATCTGGACATATTTAAGATACTGTTCAACTTTTGGCGTGGCAGATTAATGCAAGGGCAAGCATTTATGAGTCAAAACCTTAAAATTGATAGCAACATTTTACCCTCGGCTATAGAATGATATGAAAAACGAAATTCGTATTGTATAACTATACAATATACAATGCAAGACTTCACAACCGGTGGTTCAACCGCAGGCAAACAAAAATTTTCACCTCTAATAGCGTTTTGAGATCTTTGGCATAGTGAACTTTTGCTTCCTGTCATGGTAGAGCCTCAAAATAACCGCTGCAGTTTCTTCTATTGCTTTTCCCGTCACATCTGAAGTTGGGCAACAGATTACGGTTCTATTAGCGACTACTTGAAAGAAATAAGGGAAAAAATTTGCAAAATTACTGTTGTATGGTTATAGTATTTTACAAATAAAAACATTGATCGTATAAAGAGTGAAAAGGCACAGAAATGGAAACATGATGGCACTAGCTTTCTTACCGATCACTGGCCAGACAGGATTCTCAGCAAAGAGTCTTCCTGCAAATTCCAGTTCCTGTCTAACATAATCCATCTCTGAGTAATTGCTCCTTGAATCTGGACCAAATCCCAGAGTTCTAGCCCTTGCTTTTCTAATGTTCTGTAGAACTACAGGATTTATAGTTAAGCCAAACACCTTGTTTACATCTACCTTAAAGAGAGTCTTTGGCATTTGCACACCCATCACAATGGGTACATTTGCCACTTTGTAACCTTTCTGTGACAGATAAATTGATAAAGGCGTCTTGCCAGTCCGCGAGACACCAGTAAGAATAATGTCAGCCTTGGCCAAATTCTGGGGACATGCCCCATCATCTTGCTTGATGGTGAATTCAACCGCTTCAATACGGCGAAAGTATTCCTCAGAGAGTGGAAAGTTCCGGCCAGAAGCCCCACGGGGAAGGCCAGATGGTGAAATCCCAAGATGAGTAGCAATTTCTTCAATTATTGGGCCTAAAACGTCAGTGGATGGAACACACCATAACTTGCACGCTTGCTTAGCATAAGCAGCCATTGAAGGGTCAGCTAAAGTGTACACAAGCAAAGCACCATCCTTGGCAGCCTGCTTTATGATCTCCACTAGTTTCTCCGCATCATCAATCTGATAGTAACTGAGTAAATCAGCACCACGCATCAAGATACATAGTTGAGAAATATGGTATTATTTTTATTTTCCCCTGCTCTCGCTGCTTTAAATAACTCATGTTAACAACTACTTAGATTCTTGTCACTAAGTTAGACATACAATGCATGGTACACGGAACCAGATTAGAAGATGTCAAATTTACCACTAGTTTTTTGGAGTCATTTTGGAGGGCAAACTCAACCTACCACAAACCACATTACTAGATGGCCCAAAAAAAAAAAATCTAACTTTCATTTGATACACCACACCCCCACCCTCCCAAAAAACTCAAAAAAAAAAAAACAATTTACTTGAGAGTTGCTCATTAACCAAGTGACACACTTTCGTATTCACAGAACGTGATATAAGAAATGAACCCAACAAAATGATGCTACCTCTGGTTCTAAATATATAGTAGCTCTTTTTTAAGTATAGCTTACTCCCAACGCTATAGAATACGGTTTATGAAATGTTACCACTTAACACAAACCCAAAACAGAAATTAAATCGTGTTTGGAACTCAAGATTAAAACGACGATGTAGCGAAACGGAAGTGAGAGGACAAATTACCCCAGAAAACAAGTGGGTACTGACAGGGCATCCATGATCGACCAAGCAGTAATCAAACTGACCCAAGGCAGCGTTAACGCAGTGCTCGGCCGTCCAACCGGTTCCATCGGAGACTATATAAATGGACTTGGTCAGCCTCACCTCCACGCCCTCCACAACGTCGATATCGGACGCATCTGCATC
>JANTPZ010009667.1:0-11445 GCA_025593235.1 Vachellia pachyceras | reverse complement strand
CTTGTCTCTATCGAGTCTGTTTCGGCGATCAAGTGGAATTAAGGCAATCAAGAATTTTTTTATCGATTTCTCTTAAAAAATCAGTATAATTCATAAGTTATAAATAACATAATTAAGTTTAGGTTTTTTTTTGTGGGGAAAACATGAAACTCACGTTCTGGTAATCAAACCTAAGTCATCGATCTTGCATCAGGATCTGTTGCTTCATGTTGAATATCCATGAATCAAAGTCCAATTTCAGAATATTTGGGGGAAACGAAGGATGATCGATCGATCTTTGTGGTTGATTGGTGTTAGTCAAAGATCTCATCAATTAAAGTGTAGAATAGGTTCACGGGCTTGTCTATGACAACTGTTGTAAAAGTTAAACTTACAGTATTTTTCTGCAAAACGAAATAACATTATCTACATATTTACTTTAATTTATGTAAAAGTACTTTTCTATCACGTTTTCAAACGGACCCAAATATGTTTTGAACAGAAAACAAGAGGGAAGGGGAACGTAGGGGTAGATGAAGAAGAATTGACTAGCTATGATTAACTGGGCAACTAACCTATATATGTATGTATATAACTATATATATACACACACGAAGATAGTGATAAATGGGACCTCGCTGGAGAGCTGATTAATTAATTAATTAAAGGATAATTACCCGGGGTGCCATTTAAGAGAATGTGTTACAAAATAGTTCTAAAATATTATTAATAACAAGTCGAAAAGTATCATTTATAAGTGAAGCAGTTATCATTTATAACCTTTTAGAACAGAAACTGTAGGTAATTCCATTAGTTAATTAACTGAATAGCCACATGCACTTTTCATCATTATTTCACCAAAATAATTGCTCTTTGTGTGTGCATGTATCACTGTCAGACTTGCAGTAAGATTTTCTGACGGATCCGATCGTGCTTGAGATTCTCAGGTTTTATTTTGAATTTTTTATTTTATTTTAAGAACAGAGGTAATTTTTTTCAATACAGCAAAAATTACTTTTTAATATAATTTATAATTTATCACATATATAAAATATGTTTTATCTTGATTTACATGAACATATTTTTATAACGTCATAATAAACATGACCTTTATCGATAGAAAATTTAGTTTATTTGACTAAGAAATTCAAAATTATGAGATACCTCCAACCTTAAAACCCTAGTAATTTATAGAACACATGTCAATAATGTAAAAAATATGCCTCATGATATCTATGCTAAACCTAATGATATCTGTGAAATCCTTTTAAGTATTATTACCTTCCATATTTAATATTTGAGCCTTTTAACATTTTTAAGAGAGATTAAAGAAACTAATTACATGATATATTTATTATTTTCTCTAAATTAATTTATTTAACATATAAATTGATATCATGACCCATGTAAATATATCAAAATATATGTTATAATTAAATAATTTATTTAATTTATTTAATATTTTCAAAAAAGTTAACTGATTACTATATTGAAGAGTAGTGTTTTTTCCATATATAAATGTTCCAGGGATACAAGGCAATTAACTCTCTCAAGGGAAATTTCCCTTGTAACAAATCTTAGCATTCGCATTACCAAAAAAAATTTATAATTTATACGTAACTAGTATATATTTTATTTCTCAAACCCCGGGTAATACTGCTTCTTTCTATACATACATATATATATATACACACACGTTGGCAAAATGCGCGCACACACACTCATAAATGTACAAGGTATACAAGGCAATAAATTATCCATACGGCAATTTTCCCTTGCAACAAATCTTATCATTCACTTTACCAAAAAAATATTATCATTTATATTTAACTATATATTTTATTTCTAAAACCCTGGGTAATGTTGTAAAAGAAATAATAATAATAATAATAATTCAAACGACGAACTCATGGAGTTAGATGTTTATAGTTACGTAGAATTGGTAGTTAATTCACTTTCACCGTGCGCTTGTTGTGTCCCTATCCATCAATCTATCCAACAATGGGATCCATGGAAGATCTCCCCACGCTGCTTTCTCGATTCCTTTTGATTGTCCCGTGATCTTTGGCGATTACGAGGTAAGTGTGCGTTAACCAGTTTCATGCAAAGCAGAAGATCGACATTCAACTTCAACCCACACCCGACTAATCTCAACCGCAATTTGTGGTCTGACCCATTTTGATGATGAAATGGAAGAATATATATAAGATGACGATGACATTCAAAGCTGTAATAAAAGGTGGAGATCAGTGCCATGGGACATGGTTTAAGGGTCTTCTTATGGTTGTTCAATTCGTTGATTGTATTATTGAGATGTTGCATAGGAATTCGATAAAGCAACTCGGTGGCTTTTGTCTGAGTTATCCCCAGTACCAAAGAGAACCAAATGTGAATAGAGATGATAGAGTTTCTTGAAGAAGGAACTCATCAGAACAAACTAGGTTATTGGATTTAAAAGAGGTATGTCTCAGTTGCCTAGCTTTATGCATAAACAAGAATGTCTGAGAGTTATTGCCCTTCCTTTGGCATACATGCATGATATTGTGTTTGTGAGTGCGAGGAGTAATCTAAAAAGTGAGTGTGAGGGCTACTCAAATTGTTTGTCCTCTTTACACGCCGTAAGGGATGCTTCCATTTCTCTGCAATCAATTAGCTCCTTATACTTGCTCACACGCACAAGCTGTCTGATAAATTGTCAGATGGAGGAGCCTTGGAGAGATTTTAGTCAGAAAATTCAGAGATTCTTTTCTGCCACCATGTGGGTCTTCCTCCTACTTTCCTTCCCTCTATCTCTTAATCTCTCTCTAATTTTATCCAAATCAATTACAATTAGTTTCAATTAATTAAGAGAAATAATATTTGACAAGTTTTAAGGATTTGTTAATAACAAGTGAATGTGGCTCATCAACAAATTCTTAGGACTTATCAAATATTATTTTCTTTACCCAAAATCTAAATGCAATTTTAGCTTTTGCCCACTCTCAAGAGTGAAGGGCTGGGGAAAAGATCATTTGTATGTATTGATGTATTATCAAAGAGTGGGGAAAAGAACGTGACTGTGTTATTTCATAAAGCTCAAATCCGTAAAAGGTAATTTTTCTTTCTCTTTTTTCCTGTTTCATCTTTTGACAAATGTAATGTTTTAAACCCAAAATACTCTGGGATGAAATGTAAGTATATAGCCCATATTGTCAAAGGAGAAACATTGATCATTACTTGTTCTTTACTTTGCCCCAAACTTCCACTAACATGCACAATAATTAATGCCTTAAATTGACTTGTTACAACCATGTTGTATCATCAAGTCTTGTGTTCTCATTTGATCTCAACCACACCCAACGGGTTCAAGATCCTTCAACTTAAATGACTGCTCTTTATGTCTATTGTTATACAGTGCTTCTGCACTTGATCCCAGTTTCAATATCGTTCCCTTATTTAACAATCAGTAAAATATATAATATTTAAGTCGTGAAAGAATCTTGGAAGTCAGAGGGTGTGCACATGCTGATTCATCTGACTTCAAAATCACATCCTCCAGCGTCAACAGAAAACTGTAACACAAGGCATCAACTTAGTATTATGCTTATAAACATGATTGATTTGAAGATATGTATTGTCTTGTAGCTTGCATTTCTTGAGCAGCTACCTAGCATGAGCAATTATGAGCTTTTCAGACGCAGATTCTTTAGAAATAGTTGGGTCAGGCTTATCTGATTTGGTACTTGTTAGCCTCATATATCTTCTAGTTTGCTCCTTGTCGTCAAAAGTTTTCTGTTCTGGTATGTCGTGCAGTTCACAATCTCTGTCAAAGGCTTTAGAGGAGACTCAGAGAGAAGGTGGTTACAATTAATGAGTTTGAAGGGGATGGAAGACAGAAATTCCATGGGGGACCACGTGACTATCACGTGCCTCTTTTCCTGTGAAGAAAGACGTGTGCCCAACAAGCACATTCTTTCACCCAACCCTGGTCTCTCAGAACTCAGAAGCGATTTTTACTTATCCATTTCCCATGTGACATTGCACCAACTTTGAGAGGTTATCTGAGAGAAATTAGATAGTTGTAGGACCTTCTGAAATAAGGTCTTGCTGGCTATGTCAATACTCAATCAATTGGACACTGATAATCTGAATGACACTTTGATTTAGAATTGATGAATCTGATTAGGCTAGTAAACACATCACCTATTCATTGTTTAGCTTGAAGAAACTTCAATATTTAGCAGCTTCAACCAATATCATCACATCAAACCATAAAAGATTTCATCTTTAATAATACAAAGAAAAAGCATGCAAAAACCAATGGAGGTAAGGTTTAATAAAAAAAGTTAACCTTTAACCGTTGGCCAAAAAAAAATAAAAAAAGTTAACCATTCACGATTTGATATTCAAATCTCCACTAAAATGTGTTCATATTTACTGATTCAAAATACTTTAAATAAAATTATTTATAATAGAAAAGTACTTTACAAAAAAAGAAAATAAAGAAAGGCCTGTAAAAATGGAAAACCACTAATTACACAATTGCACGGGACCACCTGTATTAAAATATATAAATACAAACTCCAATGGAACTGATTTAGAAGTGGATGCAATCATGCAACTTGACATGACCGGCATTTATTGCTGTATTCAAATCATAGCTCTGGCCAGTTTCTTGAGTTTGTGCATTCTTAAATCATGACATGAAAGGTCTTGCATTGATTGAAATAAACAGATGATTTTAACTGTAGTATTCTAATGACATGAAATATCCTCCCGTCAAATTATTTTGATTAGAAGATCACTATGACATATTTTGGTTATTAGTCATTCAAACCAAGGAAGTATTGACCGGTACGATAGTTATTCACTACTAAAAAAATTCTATTTAACGATGGAAAGGTCTATCGTCAAATGGTTATTTTTCTTTAAAAAATTTTCATTTAGCGACGGAAAATATTAGTGACCCTCATTTTAGCGACGGAAAATAGTCATTTAGTGATGGATTTTCTGTCGCTAAATCGCATTTTTCTAGTAGTGATCTTTCTAATTAACAAGTACTACACCCACGTGATGGCATATAACAGTCGTGAATAATGGTGAGTAATGAACAATTATTAAGTAACATCATATTTGTTTGGGAACTCATTTTCCCAAAAGAATACGTAAGCCAAGATAAAATCATCTCGAAATCTGTAAAAACCATATTAAAATACATAAAAACTATCTTGAAATATGTAAAACCATCTCGAAATCCATAAAATCACCTTGGAACCCGTAACTCTTTTTTTTCAACGAATTTTTCAAACACACAATTATTTGCAGAGATAACGTCCATTTCCTCTCCCTCCCTCGTCCCCCTCTCTCTAGAGATAAAGTTCGTTTTCCTCATAATCATAACATGGCACAAAAAAATTGTTGCCCTACAGGACTGCTTTAATTATCTTGAATGAAAACAGTGCGTGTGCTCGTGGACAAACAAAAGTGAGTTTTAATAGGGGAAGACATAATGAATTTCTTCTGAAACAGCTACATTCAGCCTTAATGTCACTTTTGTTACACGGAATTGATTTTGATGGAACTAAAAATGGAACTGTAAGTGGAATTGAGATTAAAAGTATGTTTGGTATACTGAAAGAAGTTGGGTATTATTTTAATTTAATATTTATAATGTGAAAAGATTAATATACCCTCTGCACCAAAAAAATTTCTCTTCTCCCAAAAAAAAATTCTTCCCCTTTGCCCATCAATTCCGACCACCAGATCATCGTCATTGATCGGCGCTTGTCGACGGACGACAGCCTCGTCTGTGGGTTCGCTGCAAATTCAGTAAAGAACATCTCTCTCAGATTCCCAACATGAAAAGTTGTTTTGCCATCGCCAGCGATCAAAGGCTTGGTGTTCAGCTTCAAACAATCGCCACCGATTTCCAGAGGATATACAAGATTCATGACAAGCTTTTCATCGGTCTTTATGGCCTCACCACTTGCCCTAGTTTCATCTTCTCTTCTTAAAATTTCTTATTGATGTTCCCTTGCTCGAAGCTATCAACGGCTAGTGTTCCTGCACAAATTATACTAGCTACGAGAAGAAAGCTCGCCGTCTTCCTCATCGTTCTTGCTGTCGTCCATCGGTTGAGAAGACGCTCGCCGAACAAGGAGCAGATTCTGGTGGACAACCTCACGCCGAAGGAAAATGTTGGAGAAGACGCTGATGCGAAGGATATTTGTGAAGGGCATAATGAACCACGTTTTCAGTTCCATGGAACTGATTTTAGTTCTCATAGGGGAGGTGAGAAGTGGCACTTCCAAAATCTTATGGAAGTGGCACTTCCATGGAAGTGACTTCCATCCTACCAAACAAATCAAATTTTTATTTCCTACCTCAATTCCAATTCCAACATCTCACTTCCATACTACCAAATGTAGCATAAGTTGAAGAGTAGAGCTTTCTCTTTTTCCTATCACAAATCCTTGAATGGAAAAAAAGTTAGTAGTAGTAGTAGTAGAAGAAAGGCATGAAGGAAAATTAAAACATCATCATCATAATCTCAAATCAGTGACAAAAGCTAACGTCCCTCAGCTCCCTTAATTTTAAATGTAAGGCAATAATCCGCATCCGCCCACTATCAAAATGACAACAAACGAAGCATAAAACAACATCATCATTCCCTTATCCTTCTTTTCCTTCATTTTGTTTCTGACATATAAAGACTTTTGGGTATTTTTAAAACGTTAATCGAGGCTCTCTCTCTCTCTCACACACAAATATTCATTGAAAGGAAGGAATGGTTGGTTAATTAGTAGTGAGATTTCAGGCTGCCTTCCACTGAAGTTTGGTCTGATGATGATGACGAGGATGAAGATGTAAGATCCTATTTAATTTGTAGTATAGATGAAGTTTTATATTTGGGCTCATTCTAATTTATCTTTGTATTTATCCGAGATCAATTTTTAAATTCCTTTAATAAGTGGAGTTCATACCCATGCTGAAATTAAAGGATTAGGCCAGTTGTTCAGTTTTTAGTACATATTATAGATTAAAGAAAGTAAAACACATATTTTGGGACAATTAGTCAATATAAATTAAAATATAAAATTTGTGGTAAGTTATATTTTCAAACTTTTTTATAAAATGCCCGGTTTGACATCTAATTTTGTCTATATAATATTTATTATTATCACTTTTGTAATCAACTTTATCCCATTCTATTAACTAGTTTTTTTTGCACAAAAAAAGTTAGGTGAGATGGATTGGAGATCATCAACCAATGCTACATCATGTCTCTAGGTTTAAATAATGCTTACTGGGAAGGTCTTCACATCTGTATTAAGATTTTAAACTTGTAACTTTATGGGTTATGAATTAATTTCTTATCAACTGAGCCAATTTTTTGTTGACTATTATTTTTATCAAAAGAGAACTGATTTTTTTTCATTTTTTTTTGGTGATTAGAATTGATTTCTTTTTTATGCATGGAAAGGGCTAAGCCCTAAATTGGGCCTAAATGTTGGAGAACACAAGATTGAATGTTGTTGGTTGAGAAGGCCAGAAGGGCAAATACAAAAGAAGCATTACAAAAGGATAAATGAGAAAGGCCTAACAGGCCTTGGGCTTGTTCACGTGAAAGGATCTGCATATTTTAGATATGCCAAACCTGGTCACGGGCCTCGGGTTTGTTCCTTGGCACCAATTTCTTAAAATTTGAAAGCCATTATTATTATTATTATTTACCAACGGTTGGTTGAATTAAGTGATAAGCGGTTTGTTTCAATTTAAGCAAGATCTCGAGTTCAAATTTTTGTGCATGCAGTAACCATAGTTGGGAGACTCACCCACCATTTCTAGGTGTGCGAAGCGGGTCGGGTTCTATTAGTCAGGGCAAAGCTCCGGAGACCGGGCGGGAAACAAAAAAAAACAAAGAAAGCCATTATTTTTTACCACCCTAACTTAGCATTAACATTCAACGCACTATCAGTCAAGATATCTTCTGGACCAAAATTTAAAACATCGATTCGCTACATTATAAGAGATTAATCCATTATAACTAAACTCTGGTTGATAAAACTCAATTTAGGTTTAATTTCATTATAGGCCACTTATGAGAATTGGATTTTGATCAAATGGGTTCCTCCTTCATGTGAATCAATCTAAGTTTAAGCTTTAGTTGAAAGGAATGTTCATATTCGATATTGCAATGCTGCGAAAGAGATTACTTTGAATTAAAAGGTATTCATATTTGGCCGGCGGGAAAATCATTTTAGGGCTCTATTTATCATATTTATCATCAAAACGTGTGTATCATTTCCAAAGCAGCTTGGGAACTGGAGTGATGGCACCGCCGTTTAAGGCAGGTTTTAAGCGGCCGCGATCCGATGCCCGTCACCTTCTCTATCTTCGACGGTGGTCGGTGGGGAAGTGACGTTGCCATTGTGTGCTGCTTAGCAAAGTTTCTGCCCATCCAATTTAAAGCATCTTAACCGTCCATTCCATCTATATACCTCGCCTGAATCCATTCTTGCATGCATGGGTTGGCACTTCTCCACTGTTCACTGGACGAACGCATCCGATTCTGCCACGTCATGCATCCCTTTCATGCAAATATGCTGTCGGCAATTCTGATTTACCCATTATTTTTATTCCTTATTTTATTAAAATAATATTTTATAATTTAATTTTTATTATTTTGTCTGTATTAATACAATCCTTATTCAATATAATATTTTTTAATTTTGAAGGGTTAATATAATTTTTGTTCTTTTATATTTAAAACCAATGATTTTGTTCTTTAAATTTCATTTTATTTTAAACTTTGGTTCTATAATTTAAAAAAATTCTGAATCATTTTGCTCTCTAAAATTCAAGATAAATACTAAAATGAGAGTAGATCGAATATTATATTAATTCATGTTTTGAGAAGTAAACGAAAAGAGGAAGATGGTAGAAGATAACCAAACCCATCTCTTTCGCACTCTACCTATCTCGGTTTTCATGTTCCGTTAAAAGGGCTTCTTGCTGTATTATTCTAAGGTCTGAATTTTTTTTTTGCCATTTGGGATGTACTTTTTTGCAGTTTTCGATGTTCTATTATTGTTCATTTATGGAGGTTTCATTTTCGAAGGATCGTGACTCCTGAGGCATCCCACAATCTTAAGTTGAAGTGGCTGCTTCAATAATTAAGCCCCTGCCATCATCATTATTATTCCTCAAGAAAGCTAGCCAGTGAACTAGTGAGTGGTTTGCAAGCTGCTTGCATTCAAAGTCAAGAGAAGAGACACATACGTGAAGTAATGGCTAATAAAAGGCCAAGTGAAGTTTTCATGGTTTTCCCATTTGTTGACTCCCAAAAATAACACACAACCTTCTCATTTCTCCTTCTCTTCCTCCTTGGTCGGTGCTCTGTCGCCACAATCCACAGTTCCATTCCCTTTCAAACACACACAGCTCATAAGTATCCTAAAGCTACAGAATTGACTCTTTTATAACAACCCTATCAAGCTACAGATTAAATAGCCCTAGCTTCCCCACTGGTTTTACTGAGCTTTTGTTTTTCTGAGGAACTGAGAGAGAGAGAGAAATGGAGGAAGAAGATGTGAGGGTGGGAGTCAACAGGTATGGAGAAAGGCAAGCTATAGGAACAGCAGCTCAAAGCCAAGATGGGAAAGACTACACAGAGCCACCTGCTGCGCCATTGTTTGAAGCTGGCGAGCTATCTTCATGGTCTTTCTACAGAGCAGGCATTGCTGAGTTTGTGGCCACCTTCTTGTTCCTATATGTCACCGTTTTGACTGTCATTGGGGTGGCTAAATCTCCCTCTAAGTGTTCAACTGTTGGGACTCAAGGCATTGCTTGGGCTTTTGGTGGCATGATCTTTGCTCTTGTCTACACCAATGCTGGTATCTCAGGTAATAATCTTCATCTCAGGAAAGAATGGAACAATGATAAATGGAACTGCGTTGAAATGAAATAACGGGTTAACTTTGCTGTACTTTCAGCGAGTTTTGGTTATGATGTCTCATCCCTACGCTTTATGCCGTTCAAAACTTTGGTCCTCATAATTTTTTGAGGAATTGGATCTGAACTTGAGTTTTTAACTTTGCTAATATGGCGTTAACACTTTAAGTAGGCTGACATGAACGAGATGACCACAACTCATTAAAAATACATGAACCTAAACCAAAATTCGTTAATAATATAGGACTTGGAGTGGTTTTAACCTTGAAATAACCATGCAGATTTTGGCTAAATGATGATTTGTGGATGCAGGAGGCCACATAAACCCAGCCGTAACATTTGGGCTGTTTCTGGCGAGGAAAGTGTCACTGACAAGGACAGTGATGTACATAATAATGCAGTGCTTGGGCGCCATAGCCGGAGCCGCCGTGGTGAAGGGCTTCCTGCCACATACCTATGAAAGACTTGGTGGTGCTGCCAACACTCTCGCTTCTGGCTACTCTAAAAGCTCAGGCCTTGGAGCTGAGATCCTTGGCACATTCGTTCTTGTTTATACTGTCTTCTCTGCTACTGATGCCAAGCGAAATGCCAGAGACTCCCACGTTCCTGTAAGCCATAAATCTATATCTTAGCAATATGCTATGAACACAAATTCAATGGGAGAGTCCAATCCCAAAAGATTAACCTATTAGGAGTGACAGAGCCATCGGGAAGGTTACCTTGACGTAGGGGTTTTATTACAAATGCTTGAATCTCTTTATTTGACAATTCAACGAAAAAAATCATTTTGTCTTAAAAAAGAAGCAAATTCCAATGCAAACAGTTAGTGTGTATATCATGAGAAGATTATTCAACGGGGCAAACTTGTATATCATTACAGGACTGGAGCAGTTATGTATATCTCCGCCACTATTACTACTAAGAGTGCAGTGAAGATGTTAAATAGAGTATGAAACTAAAGCCAGTACAGTAAGAAGACACACACACACAGCAGAAATCGAAAGGGCTTTATGGTTGTGGATCATATATTGGTTGCATACTGCAGAAATCAGTTTGACTTGAACGGGATAGCCCTTATCACTATCTGGTGGTACAACGCTGCAAGAGCTGCCCCTATGAGAGGCCCAACCCAGAAGATCCACTGCATCACAGCACAACAAATTATTAACTGAGATTTTCACGTTGATAAGTTAGAAAAATTACACATATTTATAGGTCTTTCTTTCTTTCTGATATTTTTCTTTTCTGGGAATGAAAACCACAGCAAAAACAAAGCATAAACGAAGGCTCAAATGATCATGCCAAGCTTGGTGCTTGTTAAAGATAAGAGCAGCACCAAGGCTTCTGGCTGGGTTGATACCTGTGCCTGTCACAGGAATGGTAGCCAAATGCACCAAAAACACAGCAAACCCTATAGGTAGTGGTGCCAACACCTACAGTGTTCCATCCAAAACCATATGACATTTCTTACTGGGCAACACTGGGAAACGGGCTGGCCCGCCAGCCCGCGGGCCAGCCCGCCCCAGCCCGCGG